>DWPV01003801.1:0-14590 GCA_018251915.1 Urbanus proteus proteus
GGAGCAGCGTGGTGGTGTACGCTCCAAGCCTCTTTCAGTTGTGGGAGAAGACCCGTGCCCAGCAGTGGGACATAAAAGGGGTTGCGGCGAATAGTACTATTGTGTTAAATTTTTAAAAATCGACAGGGCTGCACGCGCCAAAAAGCATAACTCATTGTCATGTTGAACGCGAGCGCGGAACAAACGATAAATAATCAGGATCGGCCTAATCGGCTTGTGATACTATCTCTCTTCCAAAGAGTAGAGCCTATTACCGAGTAAGTTCAGGATAGGGTTGTATTTTCAGCATATTACACAATACTTAAGACGTATCGTATTCTATTGAGATTGGTAGTATAATAAAACACCAAACAAAAGTCCAAAGAGCACAAGCTAGGTAACATCAAAAACATTTTCATACTAAGTATCGGAAAGTGCGGCGTTCCCATAAACTGTCGCGTCGAAACTTCGCTTCTTTTCGGCGACAGATGTTCCGATATTACGGAGGCGATATTTCTTTATGGCGTCATTTAAATAAAGAGCCACTCAAGACCCACAATGGTTATAGGTATCATTTGGAAGTTTATCAACGTTTCGGAAGGCGAATGACTAACAAGCGCGCTTCGATGTTTCATGTCTCCAATAACGCCATTATTTACCTCGCAACCTCTTTCCTTATTTCTTTTTACTCCGATTTTTGTCTTTACTTCTCATTATAATACAAACTTCTAAAAGGTATTATATTCATTCGTTGCTGTGTTACTGTTAGGATCAAAATTCTTTCCCGCAATAGAGAGCATCTTATAACCTTTATGCATGTATTTTTTTATCAACATGTTTATTGTTTATCTATAACTGCACTAACTGCAAATAATTATCTATACAAATAAATAAAATTGAAATGTCTGTTTTGATTTAAAAAAAAACAACTTTTTACTCAATGCATATGGAAGTATACAATTAAAAATAGATATTGTCTGTGTGTCTGTTTGGCTGAGGTAATCTTCTAAAGGGCTGGATCGAGTTTGACGGGACTTTCACTGGAAGATAACTGAAAGTCTAAGGCGTAACATAGGCTACTTAATTTTTAAAAAATAGCGAGAATTCCACGCGCATGCGGGCCCCCGCGCAGGATAGTAGTTACTCAGTTATGACTGATGACTTTTATAACTCGGGTGAAACCGCGGGAATCATATAGTTGTGTTAATAAAATCAAACGCCACGTTCATGATAATTTTTTATTTGAATCCAATATTATGATACGCAAAACATTTTTTATTGAAGGATATCCAACGAGCTTGCCGTTCAACTGATGATAAGTGGTCACCGTCGTTTACAGATTGCTGAGCAACTTCAACCACAGATGCGTTGGTATTTCCGACGACTGATATGACATCCTCATAGGTAAGCCACCAAGCGAAACAGAATAAGAAGAGTTATTTATTATTATATCCATCACACGCCCATTAATGTTTCTTTTTAATATGATCGAACAAGCCAACAAGCGCGCAGTCCATCTGATGGTATGTGGACACTGCCGCCTTGGACGGCTGTAATCAACCCCATTTAAGATTACAGTCCTACTTGAAGTCGGCCACAGATGCTACCTTACTACCCCTGAGGAATAAGTTGGAACACCTCGGGTAAGTCTCCCAATTCACATTAATATTACTAATCCACAATATACTGGTGTATTTCTAAATTAGTATTCATGAACCGTAATGATAAATAATTAGTTACGCTACTTGGTTCGGTCTGGAGTTAAGCCACCGCTCCCTAGAGTGTAACTATATCTTGCTTTCAATTCCTAGCCAGCACAATTGAAAGGTTATTTACATATTACACGTAAGTATAGATTAGTCAGTACAATATTATAATAAGTATATATTAGGTATATAGGTAATTTATTATTTATTATTAAATATGTTATTACTTCTTGATTTTTTCGTATACACGCATGCGAATTTATTAGGTTAGGTTAATTATTAGTATAGTGTATATTCTATCTATACAACTAAATAAAATTCAAGTGTCTGTTTTTAAACTCAACTTTTTACTAATTTCATATAAAAGTACATGTTACCTAATAACAAAAATGCAATTAGATTTTTCTCTGTCTGTCTATCTTTTTGTCCGTTTGTTTGTGGTACGTAATCTTTTAAACAGTCGTACCAATTTTGAAGGGACTTTCTATGGAAGATAGCCGAAGGTATAAGGCTAAACTTGGCTATTTAAATTTTTGAAAAAAGCATTAGCGCGCGCATGCGACTGGCGTCGCGGGAGAATCGCTTATCACTGATGTTGAAATATATATGCCTTTTTAGCTCTTTAACGCGGGTAGAACCGCGGGGATGAGATAGTTGTGAGAATAATTTAATTATGGCTATGACCCTTTCAATATCCACAACTGAATGTCAGTGGCCACCATTGTCTTATGTTCCAAACTGCTCATAAGGCTTCCGATATAACTTAATAAATTTTGCCACTGACAGTCACCCATCCTACTTTCGACCGCGAACAACGTTTAATGTAATGTTTAATTACATATCATTTTATCTAAATAATATAATATGTAAAATTATTAAGAATATATCATTGAATTTTTATAATTTAATTTATATGTAACCTAATAAAGACGTAAATGTTGACGCCATAATATGATTGTTTAGAATAAACTTCTATATCGCTTAAGATAATATACATACATATGTACTATTCTACATATTGTAGCGCTCACTTTTGTACCAATTATGTTGTAGTGTAAATATACTACCTTTTTATAAAGCAATATTTTTTTAAGTTTTTTACAACCTTAGGTAGGACTTCGATCTTATCTGACGTTGATTACAAATGTCCTTAAGTGGCAGTGGCTACTTACCATCAGGTGGACTGCGTGCTCGTTTGCTATTACAAATCTATCTTAAAAAATCGAGAATACATTACGCATTAATATTTACTTACCTACTATTGCAATTATCAAAATGAAAACAGAATATATAATTACATATGAGTGATGTGTTAATGAAATTTTTGTAATCACACTCACATTTTATTTACTCTCACCGTGATTTAATTAGAGTGAGTGCGAGCTAACCTTTGTGGCCGTTAAATAAAAAGCACCTCTTATTCGATGTTTTCAGATTGTATGTGATTCACTCGTAGTTTTCTGAAAAAGAATTATAACAATGCCTTTAGAAATAGGGAATTGTAAGGTAACATTATTTTTCTGAAGTCATACTTCCTCAGTCTGTTTCGAAGATTTAGTGGGTTATATTGCTTTCTTTTTTTGTTGACGAGGGGGGAACCTTCAAAAGGTACCCGACACCCCGACACCTAGGTAAACCTTGCTTAACTTTGTAGATCTGTTAAGATCAATGCAAGCCGCGGGGCTATGCGCGCTTTCATCAAAGGCACATAGAAAAATATGGTTGCAGCAATCAATGATTTTTTGTCTGATGGATCATTACAAAGTCTTACAGGAGGTACAAAACTATTAAATTATTGCTATCGGTATTTACATGTAGGTCCACTTTTAACGCTGAGGTCGACCACACATGCGTTGCTATTGTTGCCACTTTTGACGACTGAAATGGAATGACTTGGAAAAGTAGTACCTAAGTATGCTTCGCTTACTACAACCATAAAGGTAGAGACGGTCAAGGAGTACGTGGTCCACCTCGTTCGATCAATGTTTGACCGGGTGGAAGACGGACCACACTCCTATTTAAAGGCGTGACCGCTTCCGCGGGAGATCCCTGGCTTGGCGATCTCCGACCACCAAAAGTTTGACCGTCGGTTTGGCAACAACGCGTAAAGTACCAAACCGCCCACTAAACAGCGAAGAAAGGTAATATATTATTTACACTTGTACATTACATTGCCGCAACCCTTTTTTTGTCCCACTGCTGAGCACGGATCTTCTCCTACAACTGAGAGAGGCTTGGAGCGTACTCCACCATGCTGCGCCAATGCGAGTTGGGTACATTACATTACAATATTTTAAGTAATACTGTATTACGTAATCCCGGGGGTATTCACCATATGTGAACTGCCCGGGCGAAGATGGTATCCACGAGACCCGAATATCCTTGCTAACATTGCGGCAGCATATAACCCGGAGAGTAAGACGTCCCGACAATCGATACACTTATAGCACCAAAATATAGCAGCGCTAACACTGTTGTTATCTGACAGAAATAGCGTGGCCTTGGACTTTGAAGACACAATGTCGAACTACAAACAATTTCGCCTTTAAAAGTTACTTAAACTAAATATTTTCATCCTTAGTAAAAGGAATATTTACTTTATGTTGTCATTTACCATTTCTTCTTAATATTAATATAGGGATTCTTTCTTTCTAAAATGTCATTTTCGCTATTCTTGCAGTTTCTTTAATACGATATTTTCTGACGACCCGCCTGGTGGAGCATTTACCATACCGATCTGACGGTATGACTGTCCCGGATTTGAATCCCGGCCAGACAGATATGTGACAATGATGAATTAAGATTTCTGTTCTGGGTCTGGGTGTTTGTGTATACGTCTATCTTTTTTTTTAAAGACGTCTATCTGTGTATCCATAGCACTCACGACATAGGAGAAAATCCTACTGTGGAGCTATGAGTGTAGAAACAATGTTATGAATAGGTAGTGATGGCAAGCAAGCATTTAAAACAGAGATAGCAAACAAACAAGTAAATAGAAATCAATTGGATAGAATCTAGTAGAAATGGAGTTGGCCACAAGTACGATGATAGTATCGTGCATCATAGTGATAGTGCACCTGATGATAAGTGGTAACTGCCGCCCAATGACACCTGTAATCAACCCTATATAAAATCAAGGTTCTATCTGAGGTTACCTTAATCAAACAGACATTTTTTTTTAAATTGTATTTTCGTTATTGAGTAAAAAATGTTATTTTGAAATCACAAACAGACATTTTAATTTTATTTATTTGTATAGATTAGTGATAACCTTTTTCCCGTGGCTTCGCTCATGTTGATTTTATACATTTATTCGTTGTCATTCGTTGCATAATCTGTGTGCCAAATAGAAATCCGTTGATCCGCCTAAGCGTAAAACAGTATTATTCATACTAACATGAATGTTGTAACATAAATGGTGAACAATTATACACATTCATTGTAGAAAAAGGAGCCTCCTATTATGTCCAAGAATCTCAAACAATAAATAGACTTAAGTTAAAATAAAGGTAGGCGGGGGAAAAATGTCTACGCCATAGTCACACCACTAAGTGGTCTACCACCTTTTACTTGTTTTACATGTCTAAAAAACTTTGTATTTAATAAGACAGATATATAAAGTACATCTTATTGACATTTTGCCTCAGTCCACAAATACCACAAAGTATTCTCACCTATTCTGATTTAAATATAATACGACCTTTGGCTGAGTTCATAATATTGGAGACGGGGTGGTTATTCGGGTCGGGTATATGTTCGTATATCGTAATGCTCCAGGGATTTCGCTGTGAAAGGTCCGGGCCCGACAGCTAAACGTGTTAGTTCGCTTTATTGAATATCGGGAATATGACGCTGTCCTGTGGGACCCGAAATATCGAAGGTCGGAAGAGTATCGGCATTGCTTGCATTCTCACCGGGTTTTTTAGGATACTTTCAGGTAGGGTAATGGCTTTCGGATGGAAATAGAAGTAACGTAACGTATTAAATTTGTATCATAAAGGGTCAATTTGGCATTTTGTTGGTAGTGAGGACTTGATTTGATTATCCGTGTTACGTGCCAGCAGGTACGATATGTTTATTAGATTTTGGTTTGGTAACCTTTGAAAACTGTTTTGTAGACACTACACGATATTATTCGATTTTGGATACATTAGTTAACAAAAGGAATGAATAGTTCAGTTTCAGAGCCGTTGTTACATTTAAAAACTATGTAGAATTTCCTGCAATAAATCATAAAGCTGGGAAAAGTTCTCGGAACAATTTTAGTATTACCAGCGTACATCATTGTTTGCTGTTTCACAGATAGTAAAAATGTTTATATACTCTATATGTAGGTATAATGTTGCGGTTGTATGAAACTGCAAATCTGCAAAGCATACCGACTGTATTGCGTTTCTATTCGAAAAGTTCAAATAGTTTTGCACAAACATATGATGGCTTCGTTTTCCGATAATTCCTTAAGAACTCATTTATTTTATGCTTAGTACAAATATTGCAACAACTAAATTTTATGTGGAAAACTGAGCGTTTATTTAAAAGTAAATCTTAGTAAATATACTCAGAATCTTATGCCTATGAGGACCTTGACCTATCTTATATATACGTAATTGGCCTTCTGACGACATTATATTATGAGTTGCCTAAAAAGCTACTTAGGGCCAAACCTAGCATTTACTGACATTAAGGGCAAGTAATTTCCATTACATGACCGGCCAATATTCACCCTTTTTGCACAAGGTCCATTTTCCAAGAAAACTATACGCAGAGAATGGATTATGCTGTAAATATTTATTCTCCTACGTTTATTCTAAAAGATTGATTATGTTTGACTACGTACAGCTTTTAGCGCGAGTGAGGTTATTTATTATTATTTTGACGAGTATCGACAAGGCCGAAATAGAGGCATTGGAAGATGAGTTAGGCGCTGGAAAATCAAGAACCACTTTATCAATGTCTATTATGGGCGATAGAATCATTTATAGACATTTGCACTTCGGAACGTTGGCGCACCTGAGTTTTAACTGGGCAACGGCTTTAGCCTCGCCTTTTAGCTAACGGTGTCGATGTTCATTAAACATTTAATGGTAAAAGCCGACATTTTTACGGTTCACTCGTAATCAAAAGGATGGCTGTAGCTGTAGATATTTTGTGTAGATACTTAAAATATACTTTGGTTTTTGATCAAAGGTATTTTGGGCACATTGATCGAAAAATAACAATCCATGGAACTATTCATTACCTAAGGACAGGGAAGGTAAGCAGTCTCGTTGTCATCCACGCGTTAGACCGACTGGATATACCTAATGTTCGTAATGCTGTAAACAGAAACAAATGGAGGTGCATTGCGTGGACTGCTTTATCAAGAGAAGATGAACCATCATAAAACCACGATCACTCTCTTCTTGCGACGCAACATTTCGTCTTGGAAACGGCTGAGAAGTAGAATCTTGAGTATTCTAATTTGCAACGCAAAAACTCGTAGCTTGGTTAATTTATTGTTCACGCTTAGTATCGACGAGCTTACATTTTATTACGACACATTCTTACAATACCGGACTCAGCGAGCCTGGGACAGTAATTAATTTATTGGGGGAAGATTTGTTTACTTTGTAGTATATCTTAACACGGAAATTAATCCACTTATGAAATTATTTGACAAACAAACGTCTCGACTGCTCAAAATTCATTGACTTTCATACTCTTATTGCTATGATTTAAAAAAAACGTACCTTCCACCTTCTTTCATTTCAGTTTTCAGGCGCCATATTTAAAAATAACATAGCCTATGCCACTATGATAATGGAAACGATTCCAACGACCTCATATTAAAATCCGGAAAGCCCTTTAGGCTGTAGGGCGTGCCAAAGAAATGGATACATCTATATATAATGTAATCCTAATATTTCTATATAAAATTGTCATTCATTCATTAATAAACTAAAATATACTGAATAACTATTTAAATAATTAAAATATATATTACGTATCAGTCTTATTAATTACTAGTTTTTGCCCGCGGCTTCGTACGCGTTGAATTACATATAAATCTTTCTCTTCAATCACTCTATCTATTAAAAAAACAGCATCAAAATCCGTTGCGTAGTTTTAAAGATTTAAGCATACATAGGGATATAGGGACAGAGAGAGCGACTTTGTTTTATACCATGTAGTGACTAGCTGATCCACGCAGTTTCACCTGCGTTTAAAAAGTAAAAAAGAATACATACTTATTTGAACATAAATATCGACCCGCTCTCCCGCGACGGCGCGCGCATACGCGTGGAGCGCGCACTAATGGAATAATTAAAGTACTATCTATGTCACGCCTTAGACCTTCAGCTATCTTTCAGTGAAAGTCCCGTCAAAATCGGTCCAGCCGTTTAAAAGATTACCTCAGTCAAACAGACAGATAGATAGACAGACAGACAGACAGGCCGATAGACAGACAGACGGACCGACAGACAGACAGACGGACCGGCAGACAGACAGACAAAAAAATGAATTTTCGTTATAGGTATCGCGTATATTTTCGTAATGCATTGACTAAAAAATGTTATTTTGAAATCACAAACAGACACTTCAATTTTATTTATTTGTATGGATAATAGACCAAATTAAGGAGTGTAGCCAGTCGTATGTAACAATAAGTATTCCCTTATTATAATAAAAAATCCATTAAAACTTTATATAACATTATTCTCTTGTTAACCCACACTGCACGAGTGTTCCGTAACATTTTGAAACTTTTTGAAAATGTTGACCAAATTCAACTTTGTACTTAATAAATATGGCTATTTTATCCGACAGCGTAACAAAGTTTCTGTTATAAAATGATTCATGTCTATATATTTTTGTTATGTGCTATTAAAATGTCATATATATGAGGCGTCCATGTTCCCCCATGGTAAGGTAGACATAATTAGGACTGCCTTAGGAGTAGCATCTGCGTTTGACTTTCTTTGAAATTTCATACATTTCAAGGAGGTGGCCACTAACCACCTGGTGGACCACATGTTCGTTTGTTACCTTAACCTTATATAAAAGCTAATTAAACTGGTTCTTAAGTTATAACTTATATTTTAAACAATAGCTGATCCCCGCAATTTGATCCGCGTTTAACAAGTAAATAAAAATACATAATACCTATATTGAAACATAAATGTCATCCCACTCTCCAGCGACAGCGCGCGTATGCCAGTGAGCGCGCGCTAATAGATTTTTCAAAAATAAAAGTAGCTTACCTATGTTACGCTCAAAATCATACTATATCATACATTTTTTTACTCAATGCATTGAGTAAAAAAAGTTATTTTGAAATCACAAACAGACACTTCAATCTTATTTATTTGTATAGATTGAGCATAAAGTTGTTATTTTGGAATCACAAACAAACACTTCAATTTTATTTATTTGTATGCCTTTTTACTTTTTTCAGCTAATAAATAATAATAATTATTTCCTCACTTTAACTTAAAGGAAGTATACTGTTTATGAATTGGAACAGGTAGTAAAAAGTGTCGTGTCGGTAAGATATTGACTTTCTGAAGGCAATTAAGATTAAACCCCCATGGCGGCGCCGCGGAGACATTATCGGCTCTGCGGCCCGCCACGTTATTAATGGGATAATAGTAGATCGCGTTATGAGTTGGATCACCAATATCAATACCACTAACAATTAACTTACAGCCAGTAAGACTACTCTAAGCCTCTTAGCTTTATTGATTTGTAAGAACCACTTGTGTTGGATTGAGCTACTGTTACCCGTGTGATTCTATTACGAGAACTCTGTGAGGACTCGTTGTATTTAACTTTAAAAGTCAAATCGCGGACAAAGAGAAGCCGCAACGATTACTTCTGTCAGTCACCCTGTCAATGTGAATTAAGTTATATAAAGTATACTACTATATTTAAAACTAGCTGATCATCTCGGTTTGTCCGCGTTTAAAATTCAAAAGGAATACATATTTAAACATATCTGAAATCCCGCTCTCGCCGCTCGAGAGGGGGCCCCCTGCGCTTGGAGCGCGCACTAATGTTTTCTTCAAAAATTAAAGTACCCTGTGTTACGCAGACAATTTTTTTAATTGCATTTCGTTATAGGTAGATATCGTGAATATTTGATATGAATTGAGTAATTTTTTTTTTGACATCACAAACAGACATTTTAATTTTATTTCTTTGTATAGATATTGTTTACTAAGTAGAGAATTATTTTATTACATCTGACTTTCAGCTGATGATCGCAAAAAGCTCGATGAGCTTAAGATCATGCATTTACCATAACGCGGTAAATCCAACGCCAATGACGTAGCTCTGTAACTGTGCGATAAAATAATAATAATAATCAAGATTAAATTCAACTAAAATGCTTTATTGTTAAAAATCTAAGTAGGGGACGGTAGGGGACACCGAATAGCTAAAGACACAATAAATCAACAAAAAATATATATATTCACATCATCATTATTGTTAAAACTTAAGTATAACTTTGGCATGAAAATACATGAAGTAAATTTTAATTGCTCCAGACTAGAATGTTTTTACGCAAAACATAAAAATACGATATCAACCTACACTCATGCGTTAAACCGTGAATACAGATACTAACAATAAACCACAATATTTTAATTATTTGCAGTTTTGGCATACAAAATTATAATAATTCCAGGTCGAAACAACAAACGCAATTTTCGAGAACCGGCTGTTAATTCGTCATGAGTTATCAAGGTGTGCATTGATACACATGCAACATTATTTTATAGACTTAGTTTGGCTAAGTATTTTTAACCACAAACTAAGCATTTATATATGTTCGTGGTATGTATGTAGATGCTTGCGCCCTGTAAGAAAATTTACCTTTGTTTTCAATTTTCATTTATAACAGCGTTTGCTGAAATGGTAAGTGGTCCCTGTCACCCATGGACATCTTTAATCAACCCCAGATAAGATCAAGGTCCTACCTCAGGTTGACCACAGGTGCAATGCTACCACTGAGGACTAATTTGCAACGCCTCTGATAAGTATGTCACGACCTTCACACCAGAGCACAGCAGTGCTTAACACTGCTATTATAAGGCAGAAATCTAACAAGAGTTCTACCACCTTGAAAGAATAGGTAATGAAATAGCAACTATCTGGTTTTACCTGTCCGATTTCACCCCACTCTCCCCTAATTAACTTTAGTTATGTCTACAGTTAAAAATATACCTACACGTAAAATACATAAATTTTTTTGCAAACCTTACTATTCAGGTAAAACATTTCAGTGAAAGGTCATTTTTGTTCCTATTCTTATTTTGATCGCATAGTACACATTTACATTTATGAACAATGCATTTATGCAACCAAATTTATATTTGTCAAGCAGACGTGTCGTGACGTGTATAAGTTAAGACCGTTTCGATTATGACGCATCAGAACACGTCAAACATGCAGATTCGTTGAGTTTATAGTCAGTTTCGTTCTAATCAAAATACAGCGCTTAACACGCTGACAGGCTGACTGACAGAAGTAATCGTTGCCGTTTCTCTTTGTCTACGGTTTGACTTTTAAAGTTAAATACCACGAGCCCTCACAAAATTCTCGTAATAGAATCACACAGGTAACAGCAACTCAATCCAATACAAGTGTTTCTTACAAATCAATAAAGCTAAGTAGAGTAGGCTTCTTGGCTGTAAGTTTACTGTTATTTGTATTGATAGTTGGTAGTGGTGATCGCTGTTTAGCGATAAGACCGTCTTTTGCATTTTCTAATTGTTTATTTTGTTTCATTGTTATTTCTATTCTTTGGGTACAATAAAGTATATTATTATTATAGTGGTGATCTAACTCATAATGCGATTTACTATTATCCCATTAATAACGTGACGGGCCGCATAGCCGATAATGTCTCTGCGGCGCCGCCATTGGGGTTTTATCTTAATTGCCGTCAGAATATCTTACCGACACGGAACTTTTTACTTCCCGTTCTAACTCATAAACAATATGCTTCAGTTACTTTGAGTGAGTTGTGTGGAAATCATATTTATTACTTATTGTATTATATTTGTTTCGCAATTCATTTGATACGGTTTTATTGCGTCTAATTGCGTGTCTACGTGCATCGTAAATGTTCCGTTTCATGCCTAAAGCAGTAATGAGAAAATGTTCGATGATAATAATATTATATTGAAGCTTTATGTAGCTTGGACTTTCACAACTTTAAATTTCTATTACATTTTACAATACTTGTACTTGTTGTAACTCTTTACACAGTTTTACTAAAGCACTAAAATGCTTTAGTAAAGCTGTTCGTTCTGTTATTAAAATTGGCACGATTTATTAAATGCAATGCTTCATTAAAAACGAATTGATGCCCGCAATTTCACCCTCGAGAAAAATTGAATTCAGTAGTTTTGGTTCGATGCGATTTCAAACAAATAAACGACAATAATTCTAATGAAAAATAAAAGTGTGTAAGCAGAGAATGTTTTTGAAACGTTTCAAGCTTCAAACTTTGATGCGCAACATTGGGTGCGTGCAGTAGGTGGATAGGTGACCGCTTGTACCAGGTCGAGCAGTGATTTATATTGCTTACTTTACCTACTCGAAGGTGCGTGTGTGCTTACTAAAGTAGGTACGCGGGGAATATCGACTTACTGCCCTTTCGCTGCGAGCGATTATTATTATTTAATTTAGTTACACATCATCTTCGAAACTAATTATTTAAAAGGACTTAAATTTGTACACAGAACAATTTTTCGTAGACCCATTATTGTCTATTGCGGGCCACAGGTCTCTTCTCAGAGTGAGTCAAAGTCCATTGTGCTGCCCATGTAGGTGGGAATTTGTGGACTTCAAACATCTTTGAGGATTTACCTACTTGATTTTAAAGAAATCTCGGGTGTCAGATTTCACGTTGTTTTCAGGTAAACTAACCGATATAGATCTCTGCTTGATCTGGACGAGGTAGTCACCTATCCATCTACAGCATGCACCCGATATTGCTTAACTTTGTAGATTACTTATTATTTACATGTCTTTAACATGTAAATAATCATGTACTGTGTAAATAATATTCGTGATAATTTTTAAAAACTCTTACTCAATAAATCAACCTTGAGATATGCCGACGCCTACACCTGAGGTGAAATATATGAAAGGATCGCAGAAGTTTGGCTACCGTTACAATACTCAGAGAAAGATTAAGCCAAACTTGAGGTATTCAAAGTGATCGACCCTACGAATGGCCCATAAAAATGTGGCTCCACTTTATTGGATATCTGAATATAGCGCGGTGAGCGGTGAGCCATAGCCACTAAAATGTGGTTTGCGTTCGCAACTGGACTTTTGACGCACGGGGTTTTATCAAAATAAGGTGACTTTTGATTTGAGCTGGCTACGTAAATTCGAAATCGAATTTATTTTTCTGATATATTGGTATTCTGATATGTTTCCTAAAAAAAATGCAATCAGAATTTGCGAATTTGTAGTTTGATAAAATCAAACATTGTAATGCACTAAACATGTCGACTTTTCCATCTTACGCGTACTTACTTATTGAAAATCATCAAAACAATATTAGAAAAGTTGAAAGGATTGTAGCACATTCGTCTAGTACATAGGTTCCCAAACTTATTTCGTCCAACGCCCCGTTTGAACATGAGTTATTTTGTAGCGCCCCTCATTTTTTTTAAACTTAAAACCTTATTTTCGCTCAGACCGTTTTTTTTGTTGACGAGAGGAAAACCTTCATAAGGTACCCCGACGCCTCGAGAGCGACTCCGTGTTATGTTTTTTTTATTTATTTTTACCGCACCAGTCCCCCCCCCTGGTGCTGGTGCTGCGAAAAGAACTCCGCGGTCTCAGCAAGGAGCGCTGCTCTCGCTGCACCTAGAGATCCACTGCGGTATGCGACCTCACATACCGCCGTCTTTTCCGGGGTCGATGGATGGACGGTTAGAGCTCCCATTCTAGCCGCCCGTAACCTCGGAGCCCCCTTTTAGTCACCTTTTACGATAGGCGACGGATACCGTAGCCCTATTCTGGTTCCGGAACTACAGGGACACCGCATCGGTGTGCTTCATTTGCACCCCGCTGCGACTCCTCCTTCAAGAAGATTCTGCGCGCTTATTGGCGCGTCTGGCGTCTTCTTTCGCGGTCATTACGATGTCGCAGAAGGTGATTATGCCGTCTCAGGCTTCGTAGCGCTGAACCATCGCCCCGACGAGGAGAGTGGAGTATCTTCGTCAGCCCTACAATGATGACATAGAGGCGTCTCCTCCCGTCCGATCCTGTCCAGATACGCATACCGAAAGCATACATGAATGTCACATGACCCTCACTCCTAAGCCAAACCCGAAGGTTCGGTGTAATAGCGTCAATCACCTGGTGCCGCATGTTCTGCGGTTCCATGATCTCGCCAGCTCCTCAGAGCGTGCCATTTGGCCCTCCTCTAAAGCGCTTCGACCATCTCTCCATCGAAGGGATCAATCTTTTGACGGACGACACGACTCTGATCTTACAGAAGACCCTTGCATCCAAATCCGCTAGGATGTCCAAGGGCGGTACCCACCCCAGGACTGTCGCCGCCTCGTACGAAATAGTACAGTAACCACGGGCAATTCGAATTGCGTTCGTACGTTGCGCGGAATTTAGCTACCGAACATACCGGAACCCCGTAGACAACAATCGAACGCACCACACGATAGTTAAAAGCGTTGACAATACAATACAAGGCTTATTGCCAAGACTACTCTACCCTGGGAGATGACTTGCTCTGAGAGCGTTCGCACACGAAGGATTGCGTCTACCGTTGAGCGCAGCTGCCGGAAGCCAAACTGGTTTTCGGAGAAGTCCGGGCCGTGGTATGTCAAATGCCGGCTGATCCGAGCGGAGACGATCCGCTCGAACAGCTTGCCCGCCTC
>DWPV01003802.1:0-14589 GCA_018251915.1 Urbanus proteus proteus
GGGGTCTCTGCTCCGGTGAGCATTTGCTCAACCCCCATCAGCTGGTATTTACGACGTTATGCGACCACACATAACGCTGTCCTTCCCGGGGTCGCCGGCCGGACGGTTCGAGCTCCCACTCTTGCAGCCCGCAACCCCGGAAGCCCCATTTTAGTCACCTCTCATTACGGGCCGGAGATACCGTGGTCCTATTCTGGTCTTGGAACAACACCTCTTTCTACCTAATAACCGCATTGTTAATCGCTGTGGTGTTCTGCTTTCAAGACTGTGATAATGGAGTCAAACTTATCCGAGGTGTCTCCATATTAATCTCTTAAGGATAGCAGAGGAAGCAACGAACTGTAACCGATCACAAGTAGGACTATAATCTTGTCTTATCTAGTGTTGATCACACATTTTCATGGATGGCAGCGACTACTTATATGCCATCAGATAGATTACATGCTCGTTTGCTACTACTACGTACAATTAATAGAAAGAGACAAAAAACCATTTTTAAATTATACACACTAAGTACCTAAATAGTTTGTTAGAAAATAATTAAGGATTTTTAGTTAGTCGGAAACCTTTGCTACAACCTGTGCCGGCGAGGGCAAAGGTTGTTTCAGCAATAGGAATAAAAAGTCCTCTAATTTATAAACTCTATATGCCAGGTGGTAGAACGACCTGGCATATAGAGTTTATAAATTAGAGGACTTTATAAACTCTATATGCCAGGTGGTAGAACGAGCAGCGCCGAGGACGGCCACCGGGGGGGTTTTAGTGCAGGTGGTAGAACGAGGATGGTTAGACCAGGGATAAATTATCAACACACCTATTTTTAACGTGAAGCAGTTTTTGCGTTTTGTTGAGTATGGTTGAGCCAACTGACCTATAATAAGGTGACCATCTTAGACCGCAAGAGTAATTGAATAAAGATAAAACCTTTGTTCTATATAACAGGCTACAGGTCTGATTTTCATGATGATGATATAGGATAACTACGGACTAGGGAGACTACTACTGAGGGATATAAAAATAACTTTTATACCAACAGCAACTGGATAGGAGTGAATTGCATTTGTATTATACTTGAAGCATACAAAGCTAACTATTATAGCAATAATATATATTAACCAAAGTCATTAAAAGACTGACGCAAACCTACATCAGAATTTATGTAATTTAACTCTAACGACTCTAACTATATGGTATTTTTAATATGTTATAACACATTAGGAAATAGACGCTTAAAAACAAAATAATAAAAAACCGGTTCAAATAGAAAAAAACTTTCTTTAATTCTCCTTAAAAACTAATTTCCGATCTTCAAAAAAAAAAACTGGGTAGTGACTTCAGCTCGCGAGTTCAAACTGAAAAGAATTATGAATAAATCATCAGTTTACATTTTTTAGGATAAACTTAGAAGTAATAAGACAGAGTGCAGCACGCCTGATGGTAGTTGGCCACTGTCGGCCACAGAGATCTGTAATCAACAGAACTAGGATTGAAGTTGCACACACAATCGATGGCCCCATGGCGGAGCGGTCGCCATACCGGTCTGGCGAGCTTTGTGTCTCGGGTTCGATTCCCGGCCAGACAGATATCTGAATGATGTATTAAGATTTCTGTTCTAAGTCTAAAAATGTCAATAATTGTGTTTTCACATGACGGGCATTCACAGACATGTAGATTGTAGATATATGTTTGTGCGGGCATTCATGAAAAATAATTAACACAATAGTAATTTTTACTTCGCCCGTCAGCCACTAGACAATATTTATAATGTCGCGGCAATGTGATAAATGACGAAATTCAAATGATAAAATATTCACTTCACCTAATATGGCTTGTCATATTCATAATGCCCGTATTTATCATTTGTTCCACAACATATACACTTCATCAAAATTTAAACATTCTTATTTAACATAGGTACTGCCATAGTTTCTCACCTCCTTTTCAACGGCACATTTGAAGATAAGAGCAGCTCTCTCGCAACCTTGGGAGCCGTCAGACACTGATTCATCATTAACTGTAACAATTTTAAAATAACCAGTACATTTTATTCATACATTATTCATACAAATTCATACATTTATTTTTAGTGGTGGTAGAGACCTTTGTGGTTCCACTCCAGCGACACCACCACCACAACTATTTTTGCCTTACTTATCCGAGGCGTACCAACTTGGTCCTCAGAGCTGGTACGCCTCTGTGATCGACCTAAGATAGGATTTTCATCTAATATGGACTCGATCATGGTGTTCATGAGCGGCAGTGTCTACTTACCGTCAGTAATTTCGCATGACATGACCTGGATGCAATAAATATTTTTCAAAATGATAAAATTTTGTTGAGCGCTTTCTGGAATTACCTACCGAGTACGAACACAGTGAGATATATGTACCTATTTCATTAAGATATAATTACATAAATTAAAGTATTCATACCAGTTTTACATGCTTCCGCAAAATCTTCAGCCTTCTTCATCAGCTCAGGATCATCTTTCAGGTACTTCTCAGAGATTGAGTTCAAACCTTCCTCCGATAGATTTCCTTGGTCATCCATCTGTACACGAATAAACACAATATATAAAATCTTCATACAGATAAAATTTTAATTCCAAGTTAGGTACTTAAAATTATCGTCCCCTTCTCTTTTTTTACTCGAAAGTGCCATAATATAAATTGTAAGCAGCGCGTCATATCAAATCTACAAATGCGACAAACTCAACGGCACCTCTTTTATTAAGATCTATCACTCAAACAACTGTAGAGAGTGCCAAAGAAATGATCATACATACAAACTTTCCTAGACACGTTCGAAAAACATACCTAACCATCTCTTTGACGCTGTCCGATTAACCATAAAACAGGCAGTCATTAGTTTAATATCATCATTCATAGGTTTATATTTTACCCGACTGCATCAAATGACTTATTACACACTAGCCATGCCCTACAGTTTCCGCGTTTAAAGAAATAAGTATACTGTAACAAACAAATATTAAGAAAGAAATAATAAGTGAAAGCTGTAACGGCTTCAATGTAACTGATACAAGCGGCAGCGGTCGCTGCACGCGCGTGGAACGCGCAGGTTTATTGCTTTTAATTATTTTCCATAAACCCATCAAATGTCCCGTCAAAATCGATCCAGCCGCTTCAAAAATTAGCCGGAAGTTAGCTAGAACAAATCTGTTTGTTAGACAGATAAGCGAACAGACCAAAGTTTCAATAAGTAAAAAAAAACATTTTCTATACCCATAGCCCCTCTAGGTTTTTTTTGCTGTGTCATATGTACCATAGATACAAACTCCCAGGCCCAGAACAGAAATCCATATTCATCATTCAGATATCTATCTGGACGGGGAACGAACCCGGAACCCATTGCTTGTCAGACCGTTAAAGTTGTTATATTGATATTATAAACAGACACTTCAATTTTTTTTTATTTGTATAGATAGGAACGTAACTCTATAAACCCGAATAAAAAGATGCTTCCGCTAAATCGTTAGGACAAACTCATTATGGAGGTAACATTACGGACCAACTAGCATTGTCCGTGAGCCATGAACCGTGAAATTGACATACTAATATACACCGACCTCGATGTACCTGTCAGTCACAGGCTTGTGATGAAATCTGGCTATTGATGGAAAATCCAAGTATATAAAGCCGGCGTATAAAATGCATGGTCAATTTTGTCATATGCTTATGAAAATACAAAATGGTCAGTTTTTATAAGATTTAAGTAGCAAAGGAACATGCAATTAATTTTATAGTGAGCGATCACTATGGTGATCGCCAATGGACGATAATCTGTAAGCATATAGAATAAGGATTCTATATAAAGTTGATGACAGACGTATTAGTCCCCAAGAGAGGCTCTTGGGGACTAAGATGAGCGTCTCATAAGCATTGTCGTCACCTATACTCCCTTTAACCAAATTGCACGAACTGTTTTACTAGAAATGCCGTCGGTGCCAACGTGTGCCGGCTGTTTTTATTACTTACTAGGACACTGTTCAATATACTAATACTAAGTGTTATCCAGTCGAGTAGATTCACTTTCCTAATGTAACTCACCATCCCTGCCTTTTTATAGGAACACGCTAACAGACATTTAGCGTTTTGACTCTCAGGCACCTGTTTCTTCTTAAGCATCTCTATGTCAGATCCAGAGATTGGATACTCCGTAGCGCAGTTCATTATGTATGAAAAATACTCCTTTTTCAAATCATCTATTTGACTAGCCTGAAAAGGATATTACTTACATATAGACAAGTTCCATAGATATTGATCATAGAACCTACCCTGCACCTACTCCTAAAACTTAAAGAGCTTTCAAAGAGTCAAGCTATCATTTAATATCAACATAATTAAAAAAAAATTGAGACTGACAGAAAATGTATAAAGACGCTGCTGCCCACTAAGGACTTATTTCTTTAGCCACTCCTCTTTTTGTTTTTCAGGAGATATTTTCTAGACCGAACATAGCGGATTATATATTTATTTCTATACACTGATAGATACATGTTTCAATTCATATGGTTTCGTGAATATTTTAAACTCGCTTATTACAACACAAATATTCATCATCTGTTTTAAATGTCATTGAAACAAGTAATTAAGAAAAATATTAGACATACCAATACCGCTGAAGTAAAAAAAATAACACAACAGAGCAAGTTAGTTGTAGAAGCAAACATTTTGCTGATTTAGGTACTACTGTCATCTGGTACTCCGCAATAGATGCTTTATATAATGGAAAGCACAATGGAATGTGGCACTGAATACTCTATTAACAACATTTTATACAAATACCTAACACATTGTCGACATTAATTATAGGGTTAGTACGGCATGCAGGCAAAAATGCGTGTTACCATCAGGCGATAGACTTCAAATTATATAATAACATGAACTTCAGTACACAAAGGGATAAAAATAAAAATTCTAACCGTTGCAAAATGTATATTATTATCAACAATCTTCTATACAATGCCGTTATAATTTCATGCGTGGATGCGGTATGTACAGTCAAGTTGCATAATCTTGTAATAATATAATATTTCGTGAATACTGTGAACACAAACTAAAATAGGTACGGACTAAAATAGGATTTATAATTATCTTTATTTATTATAGTCTGTGAATACTATTATTCAAAATTCAGATAGCATGAACTATTTTAACTCCGAGGCATCTATCGTCAACCCCTTATTAAACAAGTGCAGAGCGTGGAGCTCTAGGATAAAAGGGGTTAAGGCCATAGTTCACCACACTGGTCCAGCACGTTTGAAAATGCACTTTTTAAGGATCCAAACACGATCCTCACCGTGTTTTTCTTCACTGTTAAAGAAAGTTATAATTTTATTTCTAACTAGCGAAACGCCGCGGTTTCACCCGCGTTTAGAAAGTAAAAAAGAATACATATTTAAACATAAATGACATCGCGCTCTCCCTCGACGGCACGCGCATGCGCGTGGAGCGCGCGCTAATGAATTTTTCGAAAATTAAAGTAGCATATATTACGCCTTAGACCTTCAGCTATCTTCCAGTGGAAGTCCCGTCAAAATCGGTCCAGCCGTTTAGAAGATTAGCTCTGCCAAACAGACAGACAGACAATTTTTTTTTTCGTTATAGGTATCGTGTATACTTTCATATGCATTAAGTAAATAATTGTTATTTTGAAATCACAAACTGACACTCCCTACACACTGAGATCCAGAATCAACTACTACGCTATCATTTGATTTTTATGCCCAATTGATTCTATTTGATATGACTCGGCAACCATTGATTATTTCTTGAATACTTCCCTCTGCTTAAATGCACCGTTAAGGGTTGGCTTCGTCATGTTTCTATAATTTACCCATGTTTTTTCTTGTCATTGCGGATGACATTAACAACCTCACTTACGGTCAATGTCATTTACCAAATTTGATAATAATTTCTAACAACAGAGTAATAAGCGGACAAAGTGCCTTCTCACATTAATTAACCACTAGACTTCAGTATAAAACATGATACCTGTGACAAACACATTCAAAAAGTGTTAATATTTGCAACGAATAGCTCGTTTTGGAAAAATATTTACAAGATTTCAAAAATGTTTTCTATGACACTAGGATTGTGTTGTTTGTACTTTTTGGTTGCTACTCCTTCACCAACAGGTGTAAGTTTTATATTATATTTTATAGGAATTTTTCTCTTGGCTTCTTGTATCATTGCATAAAAAGTTTCAATTTTAAAATTGAACGAATTACAAATATTTTATGTATACTTAATAATTATCTAAGTCTATCTAGATAAACTAGGAACTGTATTTGTATGATATTCAGAACGGATTTATTTAGCTCATAAAACGCTTATGTGGTGTTTTAACTAGTATGTATTGTATAAATAGATTCTTTGAAAAGGGAAGAGCTTTGCAATAATTAGTACATTTGAAAGCATAAAAAGTGCAGTGTTAAGTACAACAAGTAGAAACTTTTTAGGTAGTAAAACATAATATCCCATAATGATAAATCTTCGTATATATTTTAGGCCCTGACAGATGAACAAAAAGCTAAAATCCACGAGGGATTCCAAGTTTTGGGTATTGAATGTATGAAAGACCACGTTATTACAGAAGATGATATAAACAATTTAAAATCTCATAAAGTCGCGACAGGTGACAACGTTCCTTGCTTTTTAGCATGCATTCTGAAAAAAGTGGGCATTGTAAGTATAGCGTATAGGATAAACAAGTACCTATTTACTTTTATTTTGTGTACTCACACTTTGTCAATTTTGGTTTCTTATTTCTGTGTCCACTTCATCATTCTTAAAGGGTATCTCCTGATCACACGTATTTTTTATTATTGACGTACTTTTTCACAATTATCTTTCAGATTGACGACAAAGGTATGTTACAAAAAGAACAGGCACTTGAGCAAGCTAAAAAAATATTCGAGAGTGAGGAAGAGCTGGACAAAGTTAAGGATTATCTTCATTCTTGTTCTCATAGTAAGTATTACCTATATGTGATAATATTTTACTGTAATTATTTTAAAGTGGTTTTATGTATACTTTTTAAATAATCAAAACAGACAGTTTACCCTTTAAACAGAATATAAAGATATGTGCTTTATTTCTGCTACAAGAACATGAAACTCAGTCGTCACCTGATTGTTAATTGTAAAACCAATACTTTATTCCAAACTTCTAATGCTGACTGTACCTACTATATCGTATTTTTTTTTCACAGTAAATGCTGAATCAGTAACCGACGGCGACAAAGGATGTGAACGTGCTTCCTTGTCCTACAAATGTATGATAGACAATGCTTCACAGGTATACTTCAAGACTTAATAATTACATAATAATTAATATCTTTGGGACCTCTTAAAATGACCTAACAATATATTACCTGAAACGTAAACGATCATATATCCATTCTTAAAAGACCATTATTTAAGTTGACCATAATGATCATGAAAAACACCATATGTTAGTTTATAAAGTTCTTACCAACAACGCACTGAATGAAGTCTTGCCACATAGAAACATGAATAGTTAAATCTCATTTTATGTAATTACTGTTTTATTGTATTTTATTCCAGTTTGGCTTTGAGATGTAAGCAACTTCATATCGACCTCAAGATAAAACAACTCAAATGGCGAGTCAGATGAATTATTTCCCATGTTTATAGAAATTATTACTTATTTTTTGGTTAATAAATATTTAAGTATTAGCATTATATTTGACGTTTTATTTATCTACATGACGAAAGTTACCTGAATATTATGTATTAACTTATGTTACAATTTTGAAACGTGCCAACAATAATAATCTTGATTTAGTAAATTTTTAAATTACAAATAGATAAATTATGAAAATTGAAAAAAATGCAATATAGAGCACCAAAAATTGAATCTGTCGGTTAAGGCGTTTTAAATGTATGGCAGTCACATAATAAAATAATCCGTAACAGAATTAAGTAGTCGTAAAATTTAAGAAATAGTATACTCGTATAGCATTAAGGAATTTGGGTCGGTTTTCAAATCGTCTTTTAGAATTCTTCACATTTGTAGCACCTACTTAACATTTTTCTGTTAGCATATTTTTTTACTTTTTTTATAATATATGTCTTTATTTATTTATTTTAATTTTAATTTTATTGATAAAGTAGAATGCGCCTTTTGCTACGATACGTTTTTGGTTTGTTTTTAAAGGTGCATACCTACTTGAAATATTGTGGTTAATAGGTAGTTAAATAATTGTTTCGTCACGCTAGATATAAGACCTACTACTGATAACACCCATGATAACTGCCTGTGGCAAGAACGGATGCTAAATAGTTATGCAAGGTGGTAGAATCAGTTCGGTTCAACTGAGAAGGTACTACTGTCGCAACTATTTCTAGCGAGGACCAGTTCATGCGTTTCGTTGTAAGGTTGTTAAATGTGGATTCCGACTGACTGAAACTCAAAGCGATCACCTGAGTCCTTAACGTAGCAACGCATTTGACTTCAGGTAAATCTCTTTTCCATGTGGAGTTCTATAAAAGTTATATCCAAAAAGGTAAAAAATAATAAATAAATAAATAAATAACGCTTCACACTCATAGCCCCACAGTAGGATTTTCTCCTGTGTCGTGGGTGCCATGGACAACACACAAGACAAGGACACACACCCAGACCAAGAACGGAAATTTAAACTCATTCAAATTTCCGCCTCGCTGGGAATCGAACCCAGGACCCTCGGATTAGCGGTCCGGCGTGTTAACCATTGCGCCATCCGGGTCGTACAAAATACACCTATTTTATTTTGCAGTAAAAATATTCATGGACTTAATGAGCACGGACAGCGTATTTGTAAATATTTCTGGCAAAGAAAGTCGAACTATTTGTGGTTCAACCAAATGCAACCACCAATATCACCACTACACTGATTTACAACTGATTTACTTTCTGAGATACCATTTGTTGAGACACAGCTTACTTTGTTTCCGGGGCTTGCATCACATAACTCTATTTACTGTCCTCAGATAGGACTCTAAACCAATGTTATTTTTTTATTTCTTTAAGATAATTTTCTTAATTATGTTCACGAGCGACAGAGAGTATTTACTATCAGGGGGCCTAAATACAAGTTTGCTGGTCCAATTTAAAATATATTTGCATATATTATATTTCTGTTGCTGGTGAAGAATCTATGTAAGATACGCTACAATTTTAACCTGTAAAATTATAAATAAAATAAACCAAAAGGTTATGTTTGTTTTGTTTTTTTTATTATTTTTATAGCCTAATTGTCAACCATTCTCAAAGTGTGCTCCGCGTAGGCCTGGGGCTCTGCAAAGCCTTTACGGGGGCTCCGCGAGAATACTCCCATTAGATTATTTTTCTTGTATTATATTATACACTTACATTGTAACATGATTACCCATTATAAAAATAATACACGTAACTTTTCCGTTTATTTTGGGGCTCCGTCAAATATTTCGCTTTTGAAAAGGACTCCGCCACCAAAAAAATTTGAGAACCACTGGTATATATCATTATTCCTACCTTCATTTGAAAGAATCTTAAGGGCTTAGGTCGTCTAGGGAATATCACTTGTATCATTGATCTATCATTGTAACAGTTAAAGTTGTTATACGATATAAATATATATATATATATATTTGACAACATGGTTCTAGAAGACAGATACAAAATCATAAGAATCAATTGACCGTAAAAATACGACGAATAACGACGACGACGAAGTACATTAGTTGTACGTAATGATTAAAAATATTTAACTCTAAACTGCTACTACAGCAATGTAACTATTGTTGCTTCGTTGACTAACGGCCAGTTTCAATAACTTACTATAATCCGTTACTGGAGATTTAAAGCATGCCCGTCTTTATTGTTTACAATGTAAAAGACAGTGACAGGTATACTGTCAAATCTCCAGTTACGGATATAGTAAGTTATTGAAACCGACCGTAAGAAACACTACATGTTCGTTTACTACATCTACGGTTTTAAAATGCAGACCACTTCTCTAAACAGAGACTAAATAAACTAAACTAAAAACCTATGTGTGCTACAGAATCCAAACTAAAACTGCAATATTAACATACGAAGTTAGTTTACGCTTTCAAGAAACCAATTTTTTGGCAATAACATTGAAGGTTTCAATAAATATCATAAATGAGAACGGTGTTTTAAATCCATGTATTTAATACTAAAGAAATGAGACTGGGTATTCAAATTTATAATTAATTTGTCACGATGAAATTGAAGAAATAATTAAAAATCTTTTTTCGTTAAATTTCACTAATTTATTTTACATTTTATGCAACAAAATAGAGATAAACGATTATAATAAGAGAGTAACGTAGGAAAACAGGATAGTCAATCTTCTTTATTCGAGTTCATTCTTCAGGGAGTGCCGGGAAGCTGAAATTGAAAAAAAATGCATTAACACTGAGTCATAAAAAATATGAAGTATAGAAGGACTCCGAGGGACTCTAAACTCCTCTCATTGTAAATGGAAACCTATTCCCACGAGTGGATAAGTATTGGGTGACTACGAATTTATTGTTGATCTTTTGGATTAAACTTTTCACTAAATATCTAAGGGGCTGGTAACTTTTTTGTTTGTTGCAATTGTTTTATGGTCATTGGGTTTAGGTTGGTAGCTGTTGACTTGACTTATGATATTCTTTATTAATGCATGTATTATATAAAACGAAACAGTTACAAATACCTATGGCGTGTATGATGAATGCAAATAAATAATAAAGAACTGGTCTAAATGAATAATTTATATAATATCTTGTTTATTCTACTATTCTTGTTTAAAAAATGTAAGTTGTAGGTATAGCTTCTTTATTGCTATCGTGCCCCTATAAATAAAATGTGTAAGAAACAAGCTCAAATTTCAAAGTTCAATGAACGATTAAGTTTTGTATGTTATCATGTCTATTATCTACCATGACTTTTATAGAACGGTCCTTAACTTATGTCTTCTTTAGACTTCTTTAGACTTATTATGGAGCAGTTTTCCTTTTTTAAAGTTATACATACCTTTCCCTTCAGAGGCATGTAGCATTCGATCATCAATGTAGCTCTTTCGCAGCCCTTGTCTCCATCACCAACAGTTTGATCATTTACTAAAACAACAAAAATTACATAAGTTTAATAATGTTGAACTGTGTTTAATACAGTGTGTGTGTATTTCTGTCTAAACAGTGACAGTAAGAGGGATTACGCGCTGCTGTGTATTGTTTTGCAGTCTAATAATAGGTAGGCACTTTTAAAGACATGTCAACAAAGTCTTTAAGGGTTGCATCTATGGCCGAGTTCAGGTAAGACCCTAATCTTAGGTCTCAATCTGAGCATCATTTTTAAAGAGTGGTTTTTGTGTAGAGACCTGTCTGCCTTATACATATCAGCAGTGTCAAGTACTGCTATTTCCTGTTTGAAGGATGCGTTAGATTACTGAGGCGTTTAAGTCCTCTAGAGTAGCAACGTAACTACCTACCTGTAACCGATCTTAGATAGAAAGAACTTTAATCTATTAGGTGCCAAACATGTTGATGATATAAAAAAAACTAGGAACCTACCTGAGGCACAAGTGTGGATGACTTCAATCGCTTTCTGTTGCTCATCACCATCGTTCAGGAACTTCGTAGTAAGTTCAGTTGCTTTTTCTTCGTCGAACAGGCCTTTGCTATCGAACTTTAAGAAAAAATAACGTATTAATTTTAACAATTTACAGTTCTATGATGAAGTACCTATTTTATATTATACTTTATATATAAATTCTATAATAGACAGTATTTTATGTTCTAAAGTCCCACTTCTATTCTGTCAACTTTTTGTAAATTTACATAACTATAGATCTTTGTCTTATACAATAAACATCAAAAAAGTTATACAATCATCAAAATGAACGACTAAAATTATATTTAATTGGTCTAAAGTCTAAACTTACAACAAACTGTTGCACCAATATAAATGATTCTCTTTAAAACCCGTTGAACTATACATTTTGTGGTAAGTTTTAGTACAACATCTATGTAGTAGGAACGTAGTAGATGGCACAAAAATAACAAAATTTAAGATTTTACATAGTAGCTATACTGTACTGTACTGTACTCTAACAAAATTAAGGATTTCAATAATTCATAATTACAATTTTGAAAATTTGGATATGGTTATCTTTGATATGGTTGGATTTGGATTAGTAAATATTAATGGTTAAAAATAATATTTTAGTTTTACTCACGATTCCAATTTTCTTGAAGACGCAAGATATGAGGCAAGGGTTGAGGTCCTTCAAGGTTCCAGCTTCCTTCGCAGCCTTGATCTCCTCCTCAGTGACTCCATAGTCCTTCCCGCACTCCGCCAGGAAAGGAAGGACTAAAGCCTTGATGGCACCTTTTTCTTCGTCGCTTAACCCCTGAAATTCATAAAAATATGACTAAATATGACTAAAAATATAAAAAGTCTTAATTAAACTGAATTTCTTGGTTTCAAACGTCACAGTGGTAACATTTTGCCGTTTTAAGCTGAAGAATCAGAGTTCGATCCCGGTCAGGCAGAATGTAAAATTGTAAATGATAAATATACCTAACTGTAAAAAGCAACTCGGTCATTGGACAAGAAAGAAAATCCTAGGGCTATTATATATGTAGAAAACATTTTGTAAATTCAATTTAATTCACTTGATCTGTATACCTATAACCACATAAATTCTAATGGAAAAAGTAGACAGAATGTGATCCACACGACTTTCATTGGCACACAGGTTAGTTGTGGTCACTTAATGCTTTATTTGTCAGTAAGATACATTGCTTTCTTTGACAACTTACTTTGAACGCCTCATCTGACTAAGCGTTACAAAAAAAAGTTAAAGCACACGTAAGTAAAGGGTTGACGTAAATCGAAACAAAACTTTACTACCTAAACCTATGTTAATAACAGGACAAACAAATTGTACATGCAATCTACTAAACAAAATAAGATACTTCTGATAAATTTATTCATCTAAGTAAGATGCTAACTAATCAAGAATAAAATTTAGAGGTAATTTCTAAAATGCATTTTTGGATTGGAAAATAGAAATAAGAATACATACATTGACACTGGATAGGCTAATAGCGAGCACACCACACAAGAAGAGATAACGGAACCCAAACATTTTTATGAATTACTTTTTAAATTATTTTAGCTGCACAATACTGCTTGCTCCTTGGCTTAAACTTGTCTGTCCTGATGTGGGTAAGCCGACATTTTATATACAAATGCCCGTAGCAAAGCAATTTTTTCCCTGAGATAATTATCCGACTTCACACTATGCAATGTGTATATAAAAACGGCGGGTAATTTCGATCGTTTGTTAAGCTTTTTACTTCAAACATTTTCCTTGTAAACAGCGGATGACTTAATGAATGTTTTGTTCTCTCAATTTAACTAATATGCTTATAATGTCCTTACATGTAAACACAATGCTATTATGCTAAAATTAGTTATACCACCAGGAAGTAGTTCATCACCATGTCATTGCCTAAGTCTAAATGGTTTCCTTGCACCTTTCCTTGGGTTTGAATAGTTTCATACTATATTGTACAGAGTATTAGTATTATTGTACAAATATCAGTATACACTGTATGTATACATGTAAATGAAAACACTATAAAATCCAGGATTTGATCCCTCAGTCGCCGTCGATATCCTCGGGAACAGAGGAAAATAAAATTTATAAAAATTGTACTTTACTATCATAATATTATACCTAATTTGACACTAATTACGAGTATAATTATCGTTTCAGTAAATAGTTTTTAAGAAAATATTTACATTGAATAATACGCAAGTAAAGTCGCTGATAAGTTCTAGTATAACTATATTGTTTATTTAACTTATAAATGTATCTGCATATTTTATTGCACCCATTATATCGATCGAGTGTCTTCCAAACGTTCGATTTAATTAATTGCTGCGACACTATTTTGACCTGGCCACCAAGATATTGAATGAGCATGTGAAAAACAAAAATACTTCGCATTATAAATAATCAAAACACGATATAATTATATAAAAAGTTACCTAACTGGTGATCTCCGAAATAGGTATTAGACGATTCGCAAAAAACTAAAATATTACTCTAAATATTAAATTTAATATGTTGATAATAAATTCAGTTGTAGGTAAATATGTTATATTCTTGAGTATAAGAGGTCCATTCATCGATCCATACATATATCAGCTCTTCGAGGATCACGGCTAGACATAAGCCTGTTCTAATTCTAATGGAGGTTGTTGCCAATACTTAGCCACCGCGCCTGGGATGGCTAAGTACTAGCAATGACCGCAATGGATATCCTTCGCCGCCTCATGTCAATAATTTTGGCCCTTAGCTGCCTTCGACGGCACACATGGAGTAAAACGGTGTGGACCATTCTACACCAACTACATACATACCTACCCATAGCTAGGCACGACATAAAGAAAATCTCCAACTAAATTCTTAAATGACTTACTTTTTAACCGACTTCCCAAAGGAAGAGAGGTTATCTATTCGTCGTGTATATATATATATATATATTTTTTTTTTTTT
>DWPV01003803.1:0-14589 GCA_018251915.1 Urbanus proteus proteus
GAGCGTAAATAAACTAAAGGTACTGACAAGAAACTACGCTAGTTTTATGTGTGTGCGTATAAATACATGAAAGTAGCATAGTTTTTTGGCTTCATTCAAATACAAGGCGGTGAGTAATCTACCTATTTTATTTATCTCAGATTTGTATAGACAAATCAATTTACGTTCACGTAAAATACAATTTTGTACGTTATAAGATAATAAATAAATATAAAATATACAATATATGTAATAGTAAATTAGGTGATATCAACTACAACAATGCTAATTGCTTGCATAAAATTAGAATTGGGCTAACACTGTAAACTATTTGAAAATAAACATACCATTTTAGAGAATTACTCAAATATGAAGGCACTATTTTAGGTTGTGAATAAAGATAAAATTGTTCCAGGTTTTAAAATAAATATGATGCTTATAAAATGTAAATAAACTAACCATTTCTTTTTCTCCAATTTCTTGTCACATTCCTCAGTAGTTCTCTTACAAATTATAGATACTGCTGCCTGTATTAAAAGAAATTTAATAAAGGAAATCTCCAATTCTACACAACAAACTTTATTGGGCGGATATTCGAAATGAATAGTAATTTTTGTTAGATCTTTTTATACTCTAGTAGGAAAGTAGCAAGGGATCATCCAGTTAGTTATAACAGACACAAAAAAAGAAATTCAATTCAGACAGTTACTTTTGTATTGTTTTTAAAAAGTTTTTTTACAGAACTGTATCGTTTTTTGGTCCAACAATCTTTTTAAAATTAACTGTGCTAAAATTAGCTAGAACACAATAAGATTATTTATAGAGAAATTGGAATTACAATCGATGTCCAAACCATTACGGCAAAACTTCCTTAAAGTACATTAAGGTGCAGAAATGTGACAAATAAAAGAGGCCACACTCTAGACATATAATTCTGTAATAATTGACAAACCAGGAACAACTTTGATGAAACATGATGAAAATATGACTTTTAAAAAAAAATTATAGCATTGGACATGTTATAACTGAATTTAGGCATGGCCTCCTTTCCACAATGGCCGGTTGTGTAAAAATAACCATCCTCAAACTTATATCTCATGATAACAACGCAATGATCAATATAAGCGTACCTATATGGAACAAAATCAAAATACCTGATAATTTTGTGCTATGTAGACTCCCGTGTAGACACCAGTCCCAAAGATGATCTGTAAAAAGTTATTATATGTATGATGATTTATTTAAAAAATTTAATTTAGTACAGGTATGGACAACCTTGTTAAAGATGCAGTAAAAAGATTTTGGGCGGATCTGCACCATACCCTGGACATAAATACAATTTTGTGAACCATTCTCGCCCATTACTTCCAGTCTTCCATTTAGGAAATTATGACAGATACTGAAACATGATGCAGGCTGTTTCCTAAGTAAAGGCAAGCCACATCCTGCTTGCAAGCTGTCAGTAGCCTATATTTGATAAAGCATATTACAAAAGACAATCTGTATTGTGAAAAAGCAATCGGAACATGATTTAGCACAAAATTAATTATTTATACGTATTTCATATATGTGTGTACATGCACCTGTACACAATTTTGTATAAAACTTTGTAATGAGTTTATTTTGCCAACAGAAATGTTCTATTTATAGAAGACAATACCAAACAATGAATTGACAAAAAGAACAATATGTTTCTAATAATAAAAAATGCTAAATCATTTTTCAAGTTTAAAAACGATAGGGGGATCATTCAAGATTATGGGAACAGCAATTTTAGAAATTAATTTGCATGGTTCGAGAACATTTGCTCTATGTGCTCTCAGTTGAAAATAAAACTATAATTGTAATATATCAGGGTATCAATTTAATTACAATTTGTTTTATGTCAATTTTGATAGCATCTTACGGGTAGCTGCCTACAAACTGATAGGTATTTGGGACATGAAGTAATTACTAACACTGGTTTTCAATAGTGATGTGACACAGCCCATTATATGGAAAGGTTATTTCATTATTTTATTGTATGGTTTTTAATTTCCAGCACTTGCTCATTTTAAATTTATATGAAAATATTTAAGAAAAATATTGTAAATACTATTTTTTCATGTTTTCATAAAATTGTCAACTTCACTGTCATAATGTCAATAACTTGACTTTCTAAATTTGAATTTTAAGCACAGTTAAAATATTTTTACAAAAATAATAATAATGTAAAACTTTAGTAATAAAGATAAGAAAAACATTCTTTATACAGGTGTTCTTATATTATTACTTTATATCTTTATTGTTTTATTATTTATCTTAATCTCAATTAATAATCTGATTTCCTATAATACAAATTCTTCTCTAAAGTATGAGGTTAACTGTAGAAAGAAAAAGGAAACTTCTAGAAGATTCTACAAGAAGTACGTATACCCTAACAACGTTAGGATACAATTTAGATACAATTTTATAGATTCGGAATCAAAGCTAATGTTCATTGAAGAGCATTATTTTTTATTTTAGCACTATCATGATCGTATGATGAATTTCTTGTTTAGTATATAAAAAATGTTTAGTAATGATGTTAACGCGATATTAATACTTCGCAATTGTGATTTCTTACAATACGTAATTAAATACAAACAAAGGGCCAGGTGGTATACTTACGATTGCCTTCAACATTTTTATTTGAAGGTAGGGACTGATGTCAAATGTTATTCTGTAGACTCGGCGAAGACTAGGCTGCTTGCTTTCTTCTCTTAACAAATTTAGACCATGAGCTTCAATGTACAAATGGTGGAAAGACAATTTTTTACCCGAATATATTTTTAGTTTTGCTGTTTACTTTTAACATTGACATTTGACACTACTGACAGTTTGTCGTTGTCATATAAAATTTGACGTTTTATTTTTCTCTAGTTATCAAGCATAAGCTACGATTATTTCTTTTTACGCCTAAATTTTTGTTTTTCTTTCCGAAAAAACGGTTCCACTATAATTTTATTAATAGATCTCATTTGTCACTCAATTACTGTGTAAACCCTATGGAAGCTCCAATTTACGTTCGTAAGAACATCTAAGAATGGAAATCGAATCGATAAACAGCCTACTCAAACAATTATCTATGGCAACACTATTCCTAAAAAATCCTAGTAAACTTCCTATTGCCTGGACACATTTAATCATCACACATCACCATCGTATCGCCTTCATCTCCAATATTAGGGTTTTTATATAGTATATTATGTATTGAGGATAAACGAAGATTGGCTTTAAAAAAACTTGAATCCGTGGATGTAAAACATATAAAAAATAAAAAGCGGTTTTGGCGGGAATACAGGAAAAAGCCATTTTGTTGCGTAGTAAATTAGTAATTATAATTAATAAAATATATCGTTTTACGATACAAGTGTAGTCGTGTTTTATGTGTAAAAATTGAGGGAATTTTATCATTAGCGTTTTATAATGTGCAAGTGTATAAGAAAGTGAAAATAATGGGGCTATTCGTGTTGCTTCAGAGTTTACAAAAATGTTTAGTGATGACCGCATTACTAAACCTACTGGATCTATATCATCGTCTTCCATTTGGAACCATGTTCATCTTCATAATTAGGATATAAATAAAGTGGGAAGTATGAATCGGAATAGCGATTGAACAGTTCGACATATTTTCTACCCCCGTTTATCTTATATCTTATATCGTAGATATCTATCGCTTCCGTCGCTAATTAATAAATATTTGTAGTTACTCCAGAAGAATTTCTCGCAAAATTTGGGTTAGCGACAAATATTTTGACTTCTTTTGACGCCCTCTTTATCCCTTATTATTATCCTGGCGCCTGCGTTATTTCGCCCTTATTATCCTGGCGCCTAAGTGCGTTGCACACTTCGCATATATGGGCGGCTCGGCCCTGTATGCACCTATCTACGTCTGTTTGAGACTATATTATTGTCTGTATGAGATTATATAAAATATTACCTATTACAAAAATCTAAATACAAAATAATTGTAAGTAGGTATACGTAAGTCGACTGGCGCACAGGTAAGGTTGTACAAAATAAATTTAAATCAAATTGAATAATTTCTTTATTTTCTTTCTCGTAATTCTTATGTTTAATAACTATTCTGCTCAAAAGATTAAAATAATAAACATTCAAACAATGCACACACAATAATCAACTAACATTATATCGTGAATAATCTAATTATACAGATATTTTCAAATTAAATGTAACGAATAAATATAACATAACCCTTTATTTTATTTAACAGATTCAATCCTGCGTTACGTTACTTTATCGTTATAAAAGAAAATAAATCAACCCAGTTGAGCGTGAGGCACAAAAGTGATTTAATTTTCAAAAGAACATTATAAAACATTAAAAAATATGAATGTCAATTAAATTAAAATATAAGTAATTTAAAAAATATTAATTGGCAATAATATTGGCAATGTAAAGTTGTTTTAAAAATTGTTTATCAAAAGTTACATAATTTGTAATGTTGATAATATTTAGGTACAAAAATTATAATGCTGCTAAATTATAATTTAGCAATTTGCGAGGAACGATGTCTATATACCTATTTTATGCAATATCTTACCTTATAATATAAGAATTTACGTAAATAATTATTAATATTAGGTTTGTAGTATGGTCATGGTTAAATCGTTCTTGTAGATAGTACTGTATAAATGTATCCTAGTTCATTCACAAAATTTTACGTAACAAATATTAACGGGCGACAAGAACCGCGACTAGTTATTTAGGTAGCTTTATCGTTCTGTTAAATGTATTATTTGTATAATTAACATAACATACTAGGAATACACGGAAAAATATTATATCACTTTATTTCGAAATCATTCCAGGATATTGGAAAAACGGTAAGTAATTTTTACGCAAGTACCTATTATTGGATTGATATTAAAATACAATACAATGTATAAATTATAATTAACAAACTTAACAATAACTATCAATTTATTTTTTCTTGGAATGTATGATGTGGAATGTTCGTAACATACGACATAAGTTACACTTACTTAGATATTAAATGGATTGGTTTACATTCTAAAAAACCTTATTAAACTTAAAATGGTTCAGAATACCTTACCATTGCTATTTTATCAGTCTGGTTTACATTAAAAATCTTATGGTAGAAAATTTGCTTATCATAGAATAAAAATTAAAATATTTTATTGCATATTACACCCAACAATAAAATTATAATTTTTATTTTGTTTAGCGCACATCATTTCAATTGATTGTATATTTTGTATGTGCAACATACCACAATTAGCCGTTTGTTTTTTACGATTGTATCGTATGAACAAAACATTGAGTCTTTGAAACTCCTAATTATGTACCTTTGTATTTGAACTATTGACGTACCTACAAATTGAACAACCGCGAGTACAGACAATTAAATTATCACATAATATTATATCTGAACATCCATTGATCATTTTTCCGCATTTCTAAATAAGTATTGTATTGAATCTTCATGTAGTGCAATTAGCAGCATAATAATACCCCCGGTAAGGATGCCTACTATTGCCAGCAATAAATTTACACTTTTTCCATTATTGTTTTCATTTATCTCGGGAACTAAGTCTGCAAGTGCTATATAAAAGAAAGTCCCCGCCGTTGCTGCGTAAATCCATTGAGAAGCTGATTCGTGGTCTTCGGCCAGCCAAATACCACCTGCCATCCCCATGAAACTAAGTACGGATGAAAGCAAATTGTAATACAAAGCTCGCTTAATGCTCATTCCAGATCGCAACAACACAGCGAAATCTCCTAGCTCGTGAGGCAGTTCGTGGCAAAAGACTGCTAAAGCGGTCGCAAAACCGGTAACGGGGTCCCCGCTAAAAGCAGCACCAATAGCTAAGCCATCAGTAAGATTATGCAATCCATCACCGACGATTACCATAAGGGCGGTTGAAGTCATCGGCCTCTCCACTGGCGGTGGTGGGGATCCAGGCATCATCGCACCGAGCTCTATAGGTTCTACTTGCTTTGTTGATTCCATTTTAATTTCTTCGACCGACTTTTCGTTTGAATGGTCATGAGAGTGAGAATGTCCGCCATTCATTGTTTGCATAATTGCTTCAACGGAGTAAAACAGTAGAATCGTAAGGAAGGTAACGCTGCACTTGAGGACTACTTCAGTTTCTTCTTGCGGTTCATTTGGTGATCCATGAGATTTGAGGGCGTGAGGCAAGAGATGCAACAAAGCATCACCACACAGCGTTCCCACGGCCACCGCCACAAGGAAGTGCAGCACATGGCTGAATATAACAGACTTGAGCATTGGTACAATGGCGACTCCTAGCAAACCCGTAGCGCTAATCACCAGGATACTTAGACTAGCGTAGATCCAAGCTATAAAAAAGACAAGCTATTAAAAATAAGGTAATATCCAGCATCGTCGTATTGTAGAAAGCGTCTAAGGGATACAATTCAAGACAAGGACCTCAAAGGGCTGATGGATGGACGAAGTAGAAATAGTATTATTATATTATGTACAGTTAATGAAGTATTCTTACACTAGGTATAAGTGAATAGGTACGTATTTAGGTTTTGTATTTATTATACTCATACTTACTCCAATGTCTTTCAAGTTTCGGCTTTGGAACTTCGGTTTTGTAACATGAGCGCTGATCTAATTGATATACCAGGGCTGGACACATTTCTAAGAATGTCTTTGGGTTGATTGTTATTACTCCTGGCTCGTTCTCCATTCCGTATAACTCGAGGATGTCTTTTGGAGACAAACATGATTTTTTCAATATCGGCACTTCTGGAAAGACAGTAAACATATTTTTACAAAAAGATTATTGCTTTCTTTGCTTTTGAATGAAGTATTCTAAAATTTAAAGTAATATGCTTAAGTCCATAGGTGGAATAGAGAGGAGAATAGAGGATAGGAATCTTTTCTCCTTAAATATTATTTGTCAAGACTTTTAGTATCGCCATCAATTCTACCTTTGAGTCGAGAATAGTGTTTGTATCACAATCATTAGGTTTAAAATATGTCATTGAAAAAGTTCATTATCAAAATGTAGATAGGTGCTTTGTTCTAATAATCTAGTAGTAAAAAATACCTGCACGAGTAGTTAAACCGATATCCTATACCAGTATCAATACAGATAAGTTGAAGATAATTAGAAGATTTATTGAGCTCATGCATAAAAGGATTAGACACTCTGGTTGAAATAATCTTACTTCAATGCGATACTTGGTTATAGCTATTTTAAGTAATTTTCCAGATGTTTCTAAAATATTGTAGTTAATCAACTTGATGATTATTGATTACGTAAATAGTGATTTTAACGTGAGTAGGCATTAAATTTAAGAATAAGGAAAGCAAAGTAATGTTCAATTTAACGAGATCATTGCCTTGTTACTCTCTTGTAGTCTCGGGTAGGGTCGCCGTTTGGTCAAATGACGAATCTCCCGCAGGAAACTAATAGGATAATCGTGGACTCGATCATACAGCGGCCATTCCGAGCTGTCCTTCCTTCTTATATCATTCACAGCGTTTATGCAATAACTGTTAGTATTTAAACTGTAATTTCAATTACTACTTACAGTAGGTACGGAGATAAAATCAAGTGTATTATCGCAGTCGTTACGAGAACAATTGAAGTATTTTCAACGTTTTTATTTACCTTTTACGTTACTTTCAATTTTTATCATAAATATTTGAAATCAAAATGGTATTTTTCTACAGACTTATTATATTTTTGTAGGTCCTTGGTGATCCTCATGAGCTCTATTGTGCTCTTAAAATTCTCAATATTAGTAAAACATGTTTTTTTACTAAAAACAACAACAATGATATGATATTTTTCATAGCACAGTACTGTATAGACAGCAACAATTTAATTACCCACGCAAAATAAATCTGGTACAAACAACATTCGTCCATATTGTGATTAAAGAAATCTATTGAAAGTTTTATAACTGAATTCAGTTATCGAACACTGTTATAGATTTGAAATCTATGATTATAACACCATAATATATACCTACAGGAAAGTGTGTGTACACCTTTTATTTATTCTAGGTCCAAGCTATTTATTTCATGTTTTACCGGATATAACGTAACATGCCATTTAAGGGACTGCCTTCTTTGCAGATCTATATGAGGAAGCTGTAGAGATCACATCTACATAGTTTTCTTTTTCCTCCATATGGGAAATCCTCGTAAGACATTGGTTACCGTGCCGATTTTTTGGAAAAGCCCCGCGAATAAGTTCTGATTAAATTTAATCAGAGTAGATGTCTCAGATGCCTTGCCCTCCTTGGTGACGTCTATACTTTGATTTCAAGGGGGCTAGGAAAGAGGAGGCAGCAACCTCAGATACTCAAAAATACGTCCTACACCCTGGATTTCAATTTTTTTCGTTGCGAAAGTGGGCAGCTGTCTCCCTAGAAATATAAAAGCCAATGCTTTATATATCAGCTGCCTACCCCCAGCCACGGTCCCAGCGACGCCCATGGATCCAAGTGTCTTTAAGTGTAGTGTGTTAATTGATAATTCAATGTTGTCTAACTTGTCTAAAATCCATATGAATATAGTTTTGTATATACTTGTTTATAAAAAAATATATGAGTAGGTACATATGTACGGATGTTAATTTCATAGTAAACTTTTTAAGCCGGTAGTTATCCTAAAAACCTACGTTTTGTAATTGTTATTATTTTTATTATGATTGTAAACTAGGTATTCTACTGGCTCGCATAACAAACTGACAGTGTAACACGGTTAGAGCATCGACCGTCATAGGCGACGAAAAGCAATCTACGAAGATTGGTCACAGCTTTGAAAATATCTTGCAAATAAACTAGTTGAATATCAGCAAAAAATATCGTTCCGTTTGCGCTTACCGAGTAAATAGCGCGATCTTGGGAACCGACGCCGAAATTCACGATTGGTAGTTTTTTGCGTTTTCGAACGATATCTTTAGTGGTATTTACCGTCGTAGAAAAAACTGATCTGCAAAATCTACCGATACAACAAAGCAAATAAATGGTAACGTTAAAGGATAACCTCTTCGGTTTGGTCACTCCTTTGTGATAGGTATCTACTTTGAATTAAAAATATGAAATGATACAGGACAGATATTTGAAAATTCACTTATGGTAGGTATCTGATAAATGAATTTCTTATATATCTGAGGACGTGAGGGATGATCCATCAATTTTAAAATAGCTATTTGATGTTACGCTAAAATCAAAATTTAAATATGTAGGTAGGTAAACATTTTTTTTAAGGGACGCTCCTATCATGAGTATGTAAGTACCTATACATATAGGGTAAATTAGGGTAGGTTAGGGTAACAACAGGGTAAATTTTTCAAGTGTGCGTGTATGTCCAAAATAAGGTATATTAAACTAAGCCTAAGAGAACCACGAGGCCGATTTTGATAAAAACTTAATCTGCTTATTCCTTATAGTTTCAGATTTCACCATCCATGCATATTTAAAAAACACACTCTCTACAAGAAATTAACTTCTATTCTGACCGTTGGAATTAACGTAGTGATTAATAAAAAATAAGTTTGTATATAAAATATGAGCAGCTATTAGGTAGGTTCCTAGCAAAGGTTCCTAGGTTCGTCTTGATCTCTAAGACACAACAGCTAATGGGCATTTCTTCTTTATCTACTATGTATATCTATTACCTACACTGTAAATGCTTAAGATTTTGTTAGCGAAAAAGAGATTATTATCAATTTTATTGGTTGAAATGATAAGAGCAATAAGCGCCACACATGCTGTTGGTAAATACCTTACGGTAATGAATATACCTATAAAATTTTCATATGAAAATTCAAGATATAGGTACCTACTTGTCTTAAAAAAAATCTTATGAAGGAAAATAGGCTTCCAATAAGGAGGATCATTTAGTCTACATTTTGGGGAGAGGTTGGATCCTCCTATTTCTAAAATTTTACCTAGTAACGGTCACTGAGTAAAATTTCAAAATAGTCCAAGTCCATACTTGTACACATTTAAAGTTCGTCTCCCTGGGTCCGTAAGTGTTAACATAAATGTTAGTTTCAAAACGTGTCAAACCATTTCAAGTGTGAAACCATGAACCGTGAAGGCTGACATTGGGTTACATTGGATTGATCATTTCCAAGGATGTTGAATAATAGAATTAAATGCGGTGTCTGGTCGCGGTGAAACATAGAAATTAGATAATTAATTCCGCCTTTTACTAAAGTGTATTCAAGGGTATTGCCATGAATGAATAATTCATTGAATGTGAATGAATCATAGATATTTACTACTTTTACTACAATTTATCATAGAGAAATAAAATTCATAAAAACAAACTTGATTTGACTTAATATTACAGTTATCTTTTCTTGACTTTTTTTGACTGATCTTATGACCTACAGTGATCTCTTACCATTAGTTAGTATGGTGGTTGCTAATTTAGTTTAAGGAATTGGTAGGTAGGTACTGACCACTTGTGACAGCTCTTCTGTGTCTGTGCTGGGTATCGTGCAGTTGTGTGAAGGTGCCGTTTATACGGTGAAGAGCGATATCATGTGGGGAGTTGAATACTCCACCGCCTAAGCCCAGACTATGCAGAAGATGCTCGAAACCCTGAAATGGAATGGATTTAAATCTTAACATAGGTATTAAGTAGGTACATAATATATATTTATATAAATATTCGTGCGAGGGATCCGCACCACTGTATCTATAGTAAATTAACATTTTCTTGTATGTTGTCAAAGTATCAGATAATTTCTGTGTGAAAATTTTAACTCTATCTACCTATTCTGGTTTAATAGATAAACATCAAAATGACGAACGTATATGGGTAAGTAAATTGTAAGTACCTAATATTCTAATATTACTTAATAATAATTTGCTTAGCAAAAATATTGGGGGACTAAATCATTTTTAGTTAAACTACGCATCGCTGAAGTACTTTATTACCTACTGAATTATTTACTTAGAGTAACTAGACTTTCAAAACAGGATATGAAAAAATATAGACGATATCGAATGTTTGATCTGATAACAGCAATGTTACATAATTTTATAACGACTTATCCCGTTAGTTACATAATAATATTTAATGAGCAAATACTATAAAGTAAAAAGTAACGATACGTGAACTCATGAGAGGGTCTATGAAGAATAAAAGAGCAGCTAAAGTCAAAGATTATAAAAACAAAGCAAGATACATAATAGGAAAATTATAATCACTTCAACATGTTAAGGTAGGTACAGATTTAAACAAGGATGACATCCTACATTATTTGGCATAAACAGGTGTGAATTTAGAAGAAAAATGTACTACGAAATTAGGTATCTACACGGATAGCAAGAAACGAAGAATACGGAAAAATGAGTCAAGAAACTCCAATGAACTTCATCTGCGTGTCAGACATTGCGTAGATTCTGGGACGGTCTATTTTTGATCTACATTCTGTGACTCAAATATATATTTTTAACAGAATATGATTGTACCGTTCACGTGACAAAATATTACAAACTTAAAACCACCAATGTGAAATTTAAGACAAAGTACATACCAAGTACCTACAGATGTAAATATGCTTATATTTCAATTGAAATAGAACTAAATCTTACTTAGTTTATGAACTTGTTTAATAATGTTTATCACTATTACGATTTTTAATTTTTAAAAATCATTAACTTATAAAATATGGTTTAATGTTTTCAACGACTATGTTTGTCGTTAACGACACTTTGTTTTCTATTGTTTGAATGTAGTTGCACGCTGAGGTTGCACTTGAGGCTACGTGTAACGTAAGCCACGTAGGTAGTCTACGTAGCTGTAGGTTCATCTTGTTTGCCCTTATGTATCTTAAGTGGGAAGAAAACCAGTAGTTGGTTGAATTAAGGTTGTGTAAAGATTGACGGTGAGAGTTATCCATATGCATAATTTAATACAGAATCTTAATTTATTATAACAAAATGTTATAGGTATAATAAATGTAAAAGAGTATGCATTGATTGTCTGTACATTTAAATTTGTTTGTTGTAATCTACCTAAAGAAAGAAAATATCTGCAAGATAGGTAATTGAGGAGTTAACGTGTCAATAGGTAAATAATTAGAATTATCAAAACGTATCAGCGGATATAGTACTGGATTCGAACCCGAAACCTGTCGTTTGTACCTACGAGCGTCATACTATTGCAGTTTATATTATATTGACTTGTGTATTCACAAGCATTTCAATGTATTACCTACATTGATTAGGTACGATGATACGCGGTGAAATACAGATAAGTATTATAACTCTTTTATTTCTTTCAATTACCGTTCTAATTATGTACACACTAACATAGTTTTACTCTTTGGTAAATCGTAGTTATATCATAAGAGTAATTATTATCTTCGTATTCCTGCATAATATCAGCAGTGTTTCAGTTCAACTGTTCTTTCATAATCGTGAAAATAAGAAAAAACGACAGAAAATGGACTTCGTGGTTTCAAAGATTAGGAGTAGGATTCCATGTACAAGCCTTGCCAATGCCATAACGTTGCCCAACCTCTAATATGTGTGGAATAAGATGTAGAAATGAGAGGATCCAGTACAAGCTATTCCAATAAAGGCCTGCAAAATATATCTAACCTCAGGTAGGACTTTTATCCTATCAGGGGTTCAGGGGTATCAGAGGATGGACTGCTACTTGTATATTATAAAAAAAACGTTTATCAGTTACCTAAGCAATCAACCAATTTATTAGACAAACATCAAAACAATCATATCAAAAGCCAAGCCTTGAAGATATACACTGGCTTATAATTGTTATCGTATAGGGATAAATCGATTAGAACAAATGCCTTTCAAACGCTATTTCTCAACAAAAATGCAATGTCAAGTTGAAAGTCATTTCGATATCAGACGATTTTAATAATAAAATTATCTTTGCTCAAAAATATCTGTGGGAACTTCCTCAGTGGCATGCATATATTATTATTACCTATTGCATATTCTTATTAGGTACGTTGACCACGCTGTAACTAAAACATAAGTATACGAAAAAATATATAAATACCATAATATATACAGGTATAATTGAAATAAAAGATGGAATGATTTTTTTTTCAGTTATTTAGGTCAGTCACTATAACACGATTTCACAGATCCAAATTGCACATGGAACCAAGTGCACACTTAGTATTATTTTTAGCACACTTTGTATTACTTGTATTATTTTATAACTAATCCTACTGTATATACCATGTTATATACAGTAGGATTAGTTTGTAAAAATGAATAATTATTTTTATTAGCTGGATATTAAAATAAAAGGCGTATCATCCAAATACGTATTTTGCAAAATAATTATATATATTTGTTTTTTGTTTATTATCTACATCATGCTGCTAGTAAAATATTACTGTACTTGATTATTTATATTTAATCTATTTCCCTGTAAGATAACAAAGATATTGTTACATTGTAGAAAAAATTAAAAGATAGTTCATGTTATTGTGCATTTAGGCGTAGTTTACGTGTTTTTATATTTTATACGTTTTCCTGGTTATTATTAAGATAAAACGATTAAAAATAACAAATGACAGTAATATTAATGTTGCAAGTGATTATAATCAATTAAACTCCTCGGAGCATTGCACAGCTAATAATAATGCAAATAATTATTATGCCATAGCATTGCACCGATGATTTAAATATGTCGTGGTAATGTTTGTCTTGTGTGTGACCAATTTAAATAAATACTGGATGATTATAAATTGTAACACATGTAGACTCAAAAATAATGTCAATTAAAACAGTTATCATTTTTTTAGTGTATAAAAAAGATGGGATAAAAAAATAATTTAAAACACCTGAAATACCCACTACCTACGTGTTAATCGCTTACATGCAAAACTAATCACAAGCAGATGCTACTTGCTTTTAATTATATGTATTGCGTTTTAGAGAGTGCAAGCAATCACTAATTACAAATACCTATGCAGTACCTACTTGTAATTTTACCTTTTTATTGTTTTATTCATTCATTCCCTTTAAAATTAAGCAAACTTGTAGGTAGGTAGGTCTTACCGTGGGATTGATCTATCGTATCGATTACCTTATCGTATTAGCTAGTCAGTAAGCACCACCTACGTCAGAGTCCGTCACACTATTATAAGATTTATTATTAGAATAAAAAAAACTGTTCTTTCAAATGTAACCAGATGTAACAATAGATGTCTGTGTTTTATCACATTTCGCGACATTACGAAATAATATTCAGACATTGAATTATTTATTCTTTATTCAATAATCTCACCGATGCATAACTTTTTATTATTTATTAAATGTACCTATAGAGCACAGAGCTCTTTATTTTTTGCAATGTGTTGAAGGCTAGGTTCCTAGGTCTATTTCATTTGTCAATGTTACGGATTAGTTATACTAGCGTTAACAATATATATTTTACGTCGTAAAAATATCCTCTAAAACTTTTGCTAAACATTAGGTCTTCTTTTTATATTTTTATTTATATCCTCCTATGGTAAATGAAGAGGTCGGCTAAATTTCCGTTCTTGGTCTGGGTGTGTGCCCTTGTCTTGTGTGTTGTCCATGGCACCCACGACACAGGAGAAAATC
>DWPV01003804.1:0-14589 GCA_018251915.1 Urbanus proteus proteus
TGACTTAGGGATGCTGTACCTCTTGCGTTGTACAAAAGTTACATTATAAGGACCGACTAGAGTTTTATTCCTTCTGCTCTGTCCAAAAATCTATTTGTATTTTTAGAGATTGTGTTTTAAAACAAAAGAATGGTCGCCACTCCTTTCAAATGATAAAAAAAACAGTTTTAAAAACGAGACGTCCTTTCCCACGGGTCATTTGGTAACCCTAGTTCTGACATATGAGACTAGAGCAATTTGTATATTGTAAAACTGAAGCAAATTCGAACACACGTTTCATACTAAAGTTATCACTGCAATTTACGTCTGTCGCTGTTGCACCTGGCTTAAATTCTGACATTTGTTTTCCCCCGATTCGTTTACCAGTAACAATACCAATAACAGTACCGGTTCTATATGAAAGTTAGGACTAATGCGAAATAATATTATACCAATTTATCTAAAAGTACAAAAAGGTACCTACAAATGGTCATGCACCTACATAACATTATGAAGTAATTTGTACCTATATCTGATATGGTAAAAGATCTCTTCGTGCTTCGATGGTATCCGTTCGAATATACTCGTATATACAAAGTGTTACGAAAACTTCGAAAAAGTATTTCAAAAAATACGCCATCTATTTACGAGTTCTAGAATGACCTACTTAGGTACACCGCTTACTGAAGAGCCGTACTTGTAAAGTCTTCGTTTAGCTTATAAATGCGTCGCACTTTGTCTGCGTTAAGTCGAAATGTGACGATGAGGATGATGACGATGACCAAAATACTTAATTAAAGAATGCTATTATGACTTAAGTACTTTGACAAACAAAATTAAAATGACCACAGCTATAAAACAGATCGGACTGCTCCCACTCTATTGCCATACTCTAATAGGGTTCATATGTGTCGCTCAAATTACGCTTTTAACCACCACAATGTAAACCATATGTGCAATAAAGTATTGAGTATTGAGCTAAAGTCTTCAGGTTCGAACGAATTGAAAAGGCGAGCAATGGCTAACGGAGACATCCGTGAAGTCGCTATGAACTCTGTAGGAATATGAAGCGTTTTTCATAACGTTGTATTATCTACCAGCTGCAATACTGCAAGATGTCCTGGGAATGAGGTTGCCATCACTAATGACGATCAGGAAGGACGTATCGCTGTTCGGGTCACTAGTTTGATAAAGGCATATCTTCCATCAGGCTAGGCGACGATGCCTGGGAAGTGGCCGCACTCTGATAGTATCGGTTCAGAGGTTATGTAGGTATGCAAATTGTTGAGAAAACTTTAATAGGGTGATTCAAAAATATCTATAAGCTGTCATCTCGTGACGAGCTGCGGGATGTGTCTACAATCATGCCGCAACCCTGTTTATATCCCACTGCTGGACACGGCTCTTCTCCCACGACTGAGAGAGGCTTGGTGCGTACTCCACCATGCTGCTCCATTGAGTGTTGATGGAGGACTTACAGGTTAGTGGCCAACCCGTGTCGAATGTTTTCAATCCGCCCATAAGGCCTCCGAAAAAGTTTAACGATTGCTATCCAACGATAACAACCGGGACCGACAGCTTAACGTGCCCTCCAAAGCACGGAAACGCGTATGAAATTTTTACCACTAACGGTCAACCATCCCTCTACCGACCGCGCCCGACGGTGCTTAACTTTTGAGATCGCTTAAGATCTACACAGTCCACAGGGCTATGCGCGCATCTACAATCATAATCATAATCATCTTATAAATAAACGTAGTACCTAAATAAATAGTAAATAGTATAATATTTGATAGATTTCAACGGATATAATATCTACTGGTACACTTGTACTCTCGAGTTAAGTATACTTAGCAAGCAGGTTAGCTAAATCACCTTGTATTAAATTATTCAAGGTTATAACACCAAGATTAGAGATTTCAGGTTTTACATATTAAAATTTTTGATATTCAATCTCTTGCAAAATATTTGCAATCTAGTCCAGTGAGGAATAAAAACTTGCGGCATATGTTTATTGTTAGAATTGGTTCCTAATTCTTTATACTTACGTAATTAATATATAGATATCGGTTGATACTGATATTTTGTTATGTTGTTATGGTATTTTAATTTTTAATTACTTAATGGATTTACGAGTACACGATTTACTCGTATGTTAATAGTTATTCAGATAATATATTAAAGTTCAATATTTCGTTTTATTTTGTGTATGTATCTTATATTCAATGCGTAATATGTCACGTAGATTCCGTTATAACTGCATTTTATTTGAGATAATTATATATTGCAGCTATTGCAATATTACCTACCCAGCTATGGGTAGGTAATTAAACTGTTATTTACATAATTATGTCTAGTTTCAAACATTTCATTGCCTATCGTGATCTCATTTCAGCAAAACATTCATGACTCACAGTATTTGCATATCTTAAACTTAGAACAAAAGGTATGCAAAAGTAAAAGTAGGTTTCAAACTAGCAGCTAGACTAAAGATGTCGTAAAAATGGAAAGGAACCTAAGTTAAAAATATTATTCATACGTAGCGTAGTGATACGTAGTCTATCATGCCGTAGCAGTACGTAGTATAATGTACCTATAGCAAATAAAGAAATACATATTAAAGCTGCAATGCCACTTTCGCTACAAAGACAAATCTAATGGCTCCTTGTATATGTCCCTAACAATCCACTAGGAGATTTAAGTTGAAATAAACATAGGTCCATACACACATGCCTACGTACCTATATCTAGGTACATAACTCTATTTTATTTGCCGTCGAGAAAATAGGTAAGAGGAATGGATATTTTTAGGTAACTCTTAAAATTAAAAAACGCGGTCGATTTGTTATAAATTCCACCTAAATTATAATAACATTTCATTCCATGAATACACAACGCAACAAATATGTAGAAATAAATATCGCTATAACAACAAGGTTATATACATTTTCTTGAAATTGTATATGTAATTGTAATGATTTCATTTTATTACTTTTCATTGAATGTTTGTATTCATTTGAATACTTAGTAAAGGTAGGAGCTTCTTTAATTTTTATTTTTATGTTCCACTTAGCATTGACTGTAAAAAACACATTGTACGTTGGTATGTGCCTAACTATTCTCTGGTAATTTTTTGTAATTGTCAGTTTAAAGAACATTGAAAGTGCCTTGACACACCCAAGGTAAAATACCTCTTACATTTCTGTTAGGTGCTCTTATCACTTGAAATAATAAAACTGTATTTTGTACCGTGTACATGTGTACAAGTAGGCACCTACTTGTACGTTGTCTACATCATTATGAATTAATTCATTGATTCATCACAATATCTTACCGTCATTATTATACCTTCCTAGTGTAATTGCACATCTAGACTATCAATAATAATTATTAATATATAACAAACTGTGTTTAAAAAGTTTTAATACCTATTCAAACTTAGAAAATTAACTCATATGAGGAGTTGGAGGAGATTAGTTGCAATTTATATTTTTTAATTCCAAAAAAATCAATACCGACTATTGTTTCAGTAAGTAAATAAATAGTGTCAATTCAAAATAAGGAAAAAAGTTTTACGATTGATTTTAACACTACGAGTAAACTTATTATACCTACTTACAATAAAATAGATTAGAAACTAATTTTACAATCTTATTCACTATGAATTCTTACTTTATCTAAAGTAAATTTATGCGTTTGATTAACAAAATATCGAAGCTAGTAGTATTGTTGTCACGTAACCATCTACCTTGAACCTGAACGAAGTAGGTACGTACGTGTCTAACAAACAAGGTTTAAGTGAATAGTGTAAGGTCATTCTTAAATTGTTATCTAGCCATAAAATCATCTATTTCAATGTACCTAACAGACACATTTTAGGTAATATTTTAGAACAATTCAAAGGTTATGAAATTAAAAGACAATATTTGCTGTTGTTATGATATAGGCTAATCTAGTTCGTAATTAAAGAATGACAAATAATGATTATCAAAAGGATATAGGGATAGTCACAGAAGTAACAAACTTGTATCAGATTCCGATAAAAATACAATATTTATATAAATTGCAAAGTCATCTATAGCGTCATCGACTGTCATACCTACATTATCTACTCAAGAAATATCGTCCCAACAACTTGTAATATTCAACTATTTTTAATTTAATTTCGTTGTGTTGAATTTGTATTATAATATGAATATGTTACCGGCAATGTGTAGGTACCTATTATAAGGAATTCTTTAACATGTGCAATATGGATATAACTAATAAAACTAGGTCCTGACTAATAATAATAACTAACAAGGGTAGAGACCATAGTCCATTTTAGTGCGTTATCTTCGACTGTCCCTTCTGTAAAATGTACTCGTATTATCGTGCAATGTCCATATGAGTATGTTTTGCGGTTTAAAGCATCGATTCCTTGTTGACCACCGTCTAACCGCAAGGATAGGACATAAGTAGAGTCTAACGGAGCATTGATTAGTTTTATGTTTCATTCTAGAAAATTTTCCAATAGTTCGGTCATCTAGAATTAGATACGTATGCGATCTATCGAAGGTCGAATGTAACTGCATCAATCATAAAATTAAGTAGGAAAATTTAAATTTAATTTAAATTTAAATAATAATATATTTTTGTTAAATTATTAGTTTTGTCGCGTGACGCCACCCACATGAACTCATTTGCTCATTGCACATTTTTTTTAGTTTATCTAGGAACTTTATCAGTAAACTTAAGTTAAATACAGCTGGAGTCACTTCCTGTTATGCGTTATCTTTAAGTGAAAGTCAAGGGTTAGGTAAGTTTTTTTCAAGTGACACATGCCGATACCTATTCGTGTTTAAGTTTTCATATCGTACAAAACAACGAATGTAAATTGGCAACATAGTAACTAGTTGTTTAGAAATTGTATATAAATAACTTAATTTTATTTATTTTTACCTGTAGACATAAGATCGTAATATTTTTTAAAAGGAATAGGTATAGGATGTATTTGTATACGTACTCTAACCATTGCAATTTTTACCATCTATAATTCTTGTCCTAAGTAGTCCGAAGCCTTTTCATTGCTATGCCTAATGAATACAATAGTTTCTCTACATTTATAGTACGTAGCATTACTAACATTGAATTTATGTATGATTATTTACGACCGTTTAGATTAGCTCTGCCATTGAAATTCTAAATTCAAATAACCGAAAACAGTAACGGATACGCGGAAATAGGTACCGTTTTATTTTTAAATTCGTAAACGATTTAGAGCGGCCAGTGTAATTGTACACGTATAAAGGTAGTAGAGGATTAAAATATTAGGTGTCAATCCGTGGTACCTTCCTTCCGCTGTGTCGGTCAGCGGAAACGTGCGTGACTCACATGTTGGTACCATCCATTGTCTATGCCACGCATCTATCACATCATAAACTGCGGCCAGCCATTTATACGATGATAATGAGAATGTTATTCACAAAAGTTATTGTCCACTGGAAAAATCCTCATTGTTATTGTCTGGGTAGGTACGTTATGCCTTCGACACTCCACAAGCTATTGTGGAATGATTTATCATTTTTATAAAATATAAAACCTATTGTTTCTTTCTTTCATGCTACGTAGTAAGGTAATGTTGTTATTTACAAGTACGTATCATTAACTTACTAAATGTTTTGTCAAGTGTGAATATTATTAACCAACAAAAATAAGTTCTTGTTTTCCTTTTATTTTCTAATCAGAAACAATAGTGAAGAAGAATTTAATACAATTAGAGTACCTATATCAAATTAGGATAAATCGCCTAATTTTTCATTTCCATTGATTATTGCGTATGTTCTTTCATTCAATTCACACATCTTATTAGCAACTCATTAACGTGGTACATAAATATTCAGTTTTATGTTTACAAAAGATGGCACCAGTTTAACCATAGTAGGTTAATAAAAAATGCAAATAAATTCATCAGTTTATTTTACAAATAATATTGAGAGTCGTAGCAGCTGCCTCGTAATTTAAATATTTACAACTTAAATGTGTCGTCTACTTTAACTTATCTTAGCACTTAAGACTAAAACAGCAGGAATGATAAATACTTTTCAAGTCCAATGAGTGACCAAATAGCCTAACATAGTCTTATGACATCACAAAATAGTTTCTGCCTATTAAGGATTTTTTCCTATCGTATATTTTGTCAAGTTTTGTCACATAGGCATGGTAAGCTGTTTATCTATGTTATCTCAGCCTTAATGGACGGCACCATCTAAAATAACCTACTGAGATAAAACTGGACAAAGAGAGCATTTTTGTTTGTGAAGGAGAGCTAAAGAATAAACATTGGTGGTTTGTTAGCGCAACTTTAATCCTAAGCTACTGTTCATTTTAATACATAAGGTAGTTATCGAAATGACTTTGTACAATGATTTCAAACAGTCTCCAACTTTCCAATGCTTAACAATAGTAAATGCGCAACAAGCCTCACAAAATTAAAGCACAAATTAATTAATTACTACATCTAAAATTTAATATCATTTTTCGATATTGTCAGATACAAGTGATTACATTATGAGATACTTGATGTTGGCGACAAATAAATAATACGAGTAAATGAATTGTACATGCGTTATATGAAATCTAATTGCATACAAGGGCGTTCTGAAATCTACGGGTTAATAGTACAGTCTCCTTGATAAATATAATACACGTTAAAGCTATCTATGCAACTGGATATAAGGATGGGTGAGTGCTATACACAGTTTGTGCAAGATGCGTGGATGCGATCTTGAGTCAGACGGATGACTCGAAATGAGAGCTCGGCACCGTTACATACACTCGCACTAATGCAGGGGATATGACCATTTAATCGACTCCCACTAACTAAAACTGGTCTGACTCATAAATAATGTGGCCGTGAAGCAAGGACAACAAAAATAAAAACAAAAGTCACTAAATATGAAAGTTAGGTGGTAGAACTTTTGTGGTTTGACTGTGGAGGCACGACCGACACTCCTATTTTTAACTAAGTAGCAATATTTGGAGTAGGTACAGTATGTCAGTTTGAAGGACGTAGTGAAGCAGACTTATTCATAAATATGAGACTTTCTAACTTAGTCCTCTGGGAAAATCTAGTAGGAGTTACAAATATCTTTGAATGGAAATGGCCTCCTAACATAAGGTGGACTGCATGCCCTTTAGTTAATTGAAATACATAAAACACAAATTTTTTCACTGTCATATTTGCGGATATAAGAAACCACATAAATGCGTCCTTAACATAATTTCAAACGCTTTCTAACTCAAACTCTGCAGACAATAAATTAACTCGATATCACAAAATGCATACTCGTAGCACACAAGCTAAGGGCGGCACGCCCGGACGGCGTGCTCGGCCATGTCTGTCCATTGTAAGCACGTTGTCACCACTACTTCGTTAGAATCAATCTTTATCACGCAATAACTCTGATTTAGCACTTTTCTCCGTTCCATTGTATGAAAAGTTCGGATTATCCTTTTGTTTATACGCTTTGTCCAACTTCGCAGAAGGGAGATCACTGTCGTGAGGTGGGGCTGCCGTTATAGTCGGTACAGGAGTGGGTTCTATATTCTCACATCTGCAAAACTCTTGCAACCAACGTTCCGAATTGTATGAGGGCCCTTCCCCTCCTAATTCTGCCGGTAGAATATCAAGGGGTAAAGAGTCATGCAACGTTGATAAATTGTTGCCATGAAGCACTATCCGTTCACGCGTCTTCGCTTTTAGATATGGTTTTATTACGGCTAGTGCGGTTTCCACGTACCAGGGCTGACCGATGAAATGTATACTTTTAAAGCGTACTGGCATACAATCTTGCAGACAGTCAATCATTAGTTTCAAAATTTTCGGTTGTAAACTACATGATTGCTTAAATGTAAACTCGGTCCAGTCGACAATAATAACATATCCATTGGCTTGATTTTGCACATCTGCAAGAGTACGTTCCAGTGTGAGTAACAGAGCTCTGTAGACGGACAGCAAGGGGCAGGCGTGTGGAGTCCAATTAGACGCGAACATGAGGAGCACACATCGACCACGGCGGTCTCGTTGAGCCAGCACCCCGGGAAGGCCATCCGCCAGGGCACGCAGCACGCCGCCGTCCGCCGTCGCCCACAGGTCCGGGTGCTCCCGCCGATACTGATGATACCGCACTAGTAGCTCGAAACTCTGCTGCACGTCGTGTTTACGGGCAAACAAAAACCGCCGCAAGAAATTGTCGTCTTGACATCGACTTTTGTCTCGTAGGGCGAGGTTGAGACTCGAATCGACCGCTTCCTTCAGGCCGTCGAGCGCGCGTTGCTTGTCGCCGTCGGTGAGCCGTTTCCTGGGCACGTCGCATAGACGCTCATTCTGCATCTGGTGCAACCGCCAATCGTATTCAGCATACTCGTTCATGTCTGGCAAAAGTATGAGTCATGCGGCCTTTCACCAGGAGTCGCGGTGTTGCGCGCGCGCCGCTTGAGCTCGAGGCCGACTGCGCACCGTGTTCGCTTCGCGCGCCGCCGCCATCGCTGTCCGTTCATTAAACCGAATAGTGCCTCGTTTACATGACTCTCCTCGTGCATTTCTGATGCTAGTAAATTTGATTAAAGTTTTATTTTGTTGTGAATTTTTTTTATCAATGCCAATGTCCCTGATACTGATTCAAACTTATGCTCTAACAGATTATTTTAAATTCAAGATTTTTATTTCTCATAATAAAGTAATTTTGAGAATAATTAGAGTTACTAAATAATTTAATAATACTTGTAATAGCATTTGTAATGCTCACTCTTACATATTTTTGGCCAAATTATACATGTTCATATTAAAATATAAATTAAAAGCTTAAAATATTTATGATGTGACTAATGTTAGTACTAAGTACTTAACAGCGAGATACTTGACAGACAGTGTAAGTGTATCTTAGAGTTGCAAACGAGTCATAACTTACCCAGGCAGGCAGAGCGAGTTATAAATAAAAGAAAAACTGAAGGTTGACGGTATACCGGTCAATTGGCTGGCTGGTTTCTGCGATGACGTAGCTGCGCGTGCGTGCAGGACGCATTACATACGTGAGAGCGAGACAAAAACCACATTGTACCATTATTTCGATGAAGCCTTATACGTAACGTATAAACGGATGGCCGAAAATCGTATAACGTCCGCGCTTTGTTCACTTTATCGTACACCTCGTAACCGTAAGCGGTAACATTTATTACACGTGCAGCATTATAACTAATAGTTTCTTTATTTATCGATCGCAGACGTATCGAGCTGGTAAAAGAAATTAATCATGCGTCAACGCATTAATTTAATGTGCGTGCAATGATCGGCTAGCTATGATAGGCTCGAAAGCAATGGTGTTAATGCACTAAGGAAGACTATGCCTACGTACCTGTAAGTGAGAATGAATAATCGTGACGAACGTGTAAACAATTCCCATTTAGTATGTATGGCGCCAGACGTTTATAGGATGTTTACTGCGTTCAATAATAATATTATCTTAAACTGATCAATTGAAGAAACTACCTACATACTCAATACATATTTATGTTTTGCTACAAAAGGACAAAACACAATGTGTGGTATTTTTAATGTACAACTTGACATACATTTTCGATTAAAATACACATAGAACATAAATTTCACTGCCAACCAGGATATTTATTTCCTTCCATCCATTAAACTTATCTTTTAGAATGACACAAGATAAAGCTCTTCTGATTGATGATAAAAGACAAGATAAGAACGTTAAAATAATATAAATTGTCAGAATACGCCTTTATTTAGGACTTGTTATATCAAAGACATCAACGAAGGTCCCACGATTTTATTTTTATAGAGTCTAAGTTATTATGCAGTTGCAATTTTTAGAATTAATAAAGTAATAATTAATACGTTCTTATTATCAATATTTTGATATATTATTATATATTTTTTAATTTATTTATTATTAAGGTATTTTCACACAAACATCGGGATGACATTTTTATTGACTACTTAACTATGGATAACCATATGGAATGTGCAGCTGTCCGCATGTCTATTGGAAACATTTTGTTGATTGATGTTGTAACATGGAACATTTACTTTCAAGGGCAACGACTTTTAAAAAATTAACCGTGGCAGTGCATCTAATGGTCGTTGCCCCGAAGACCAGGCTCGCTCAATATAAAAATAGACACACTTCGTCTCCCGAGATGTGGAGAAGATTGCCCCCAGTTTATGCTACCTTAGTACTTTATATACATGTGTAAATATATTCATCTATTACTATTCATCGAGATAGCCCTTATGTGTCCTTAATGTACACATAAGGCGACAATTCGACTCAGTTTCTGATATATTTCTAGAACAATTACAAAAAAGAATAGTAATCTTTTTTTCTCTAATAGTAACCTTTTTCTAATTATTTTCTAACTACTTAATAATCCTTACAAGATTGGAAGATTTGTGAAAAATCGTTATAATTTGTCCGATGTATCTCTAACCTGTTAATCGGAAATATCAAAATTAATGTCCATAAGGAGCCTTAAAAATAGAGACATTAAAAATACATTATAAAAATAAATATATACCTATAATAAGATTTATTACTGTAATTTGTACAACTGTGTTTAATTTTTTTTTTGGTAATTGATATTTAAGAGAAACTTTATTCGTACATATTATTATGAATATAAAGGACAATCTACGGTAGGTACGCCAACACATAAACATTTTTTTCAAAACACACATGTTATTATACTTATCATATGAGTATCTAATTAGGTACTTCACATTCTCAAAAGAACGTAATAAAACAATGGATATTGATACGTAATTGGAACGCTGTTGACTCGGAACTAGTTAAAGTATCGATCACCACAGATAAGCCAAGATAAGCAACTTATCGCGAATATCAACTACTCGTATCTACGAGTATTTGACTATTTATTCACGACGCGATGATAACATGCTGGTTGCAAATAAACGTAGGTAAGGTATCTCCCCTGGTATCTATCTGTCGTAAGAGGCGACTAAAAGGGTGCTCCGGGGTCGCGGGCGGCTAGAGTGGGAGCTCTAACCGTCCGTCCAGCGGCCCCAGGAAGGACAGCGGTATGTGTGGTCGCGTACCGCTGTGCACCTGACCTGAGCCCGATGGGGCAACGCGCTCAGAGGACTCCGGATGGTGCTCCTTGCTGAGACCACGGAGTCCTCTTCGCAGCGCCGAGGACGGCCACCGGGGGGGTTTTAGTGCGATAAAAATCCCACATAACCCGGCGTCGCTCGGGTACCTTTCAAAGGTTTCCCCCTTGTACACAAAAAAAAAGGTACGTTATGAATGTTTCCCTTTCAAACATTGATAAAGGAAACTGCTAACTATACGAATATGATAAGTTCATTAGTTACTTACATTAGAAAAACATGTAGGTAACCTTGTTCTTTCTAATTCTATTTTCATTCAACCTACGGCCCATATAAAATTGGTAAATAGATATCTAAGTAGATCTTTCTTTGCCTCGGATGAAACGTTTTGCTTGTTCCTTTCTAATACGAAGTGCAAAGGAGTGAGTGGAATTCTTTGGAGGCTTCTGTTTCCCGAAAAATACAGCCAGGAACTTTTCAAATCTAGAGTGAAATTAAATTAGTGCCTTTTTCTGGGGAAACGTGCTACATATTAGCCATATTAGCTCACTTTTCAAGATTTTATTACATTGTAAAAATTCTTGTAAGTATGTTCTAAGTATAATAGTAAAAAACCGACTGTTTATATGAAAACTTACCTAATATTAATTTATTTAATTAAACTAATAATATAAAGGCTTTTGGTATAGTTTACCTAGATTAATCCTATCTATTTACGGCTAAATAAAACATTGTTTTAAAATGTAGTGATGCAGTTTTAATTTTAAAAATGGACATCGTAAGTCCTTAAACATTTTACTAGTTTTTATAGGTAGATTCGGATTTTCCAACCACGCAAACTTGATAAATTCATCCTGTATATTTTTCATTTGCTACCAATATTGTTGAGATGAATAATAAAGTCGCCCTACCCCGCCTCTTCTTTCGATTCCCTAGCGTCATATTTAAATGTTAAAGTTTGAGCTCAAAGCTTAGAGCGTGCCGAAGAAATGGGCATAAGTACATGTGATGTATTCCCATTCCTTTACGTAGGTACATTATAGTTAAATACATCGGTTCGAAAATCATTACCCGTCTTCAGACGCTATCAGGTATAAATATTCGTCCTAATCTTGAAATAATACAATTACAATTCCTACGCAACCTTAGCACCTTTTTGAATAAGCACTGATTGACAAGAATCACAATTTTGCGACATTATTATTTTTTTGATTTCCTAAAATTTTCCATAACAGTAATCGAAAATTATGATCGTAAATAAAACCTTGCGAAAGGCGAGGAAATCTTGTCTACATCTTTACCACAAAGCAACACAGAGATCAAAGATATCATAAATCTATTTAGTCCTAAAAATAAAATACCATTAGAAAAATGTTGTGAATAAATATAAAGGACGTCGGTGTAGATAAGCCCTATTGCGCGGACTTAATCCCCTCTCACAACTCTTTGCCGGACATTTCTTTATGAATATTTCAGGAAAATTCGAGGACATCCTTTTCATAACTCTTCTACATAAAACTAACCATTTTTCACTTTAGATCTTCTAGTTGTCACAACAACTATAATCTTGTCAATAGACTTTTCTGAAAGAAAAGTTTTATGGGTAAAACGGTAAACCTTTTACTTAGCTACCTTCTAAATGTTACTTAAAAGCGGATGATATTATGAATTTATAAGTGAAGTGTCATTTATTAAATCATAATAACATCAGGTTTTTTTATATGATCGAAGTAGCAAACGAGCATGCAGTCCATCTGATGGTAAGTGCCCACTGCCGCCCATGGACATCAGTAATCAACCCCAGTAAGATCTCAGTACTACCTCAAGTCGGCCACAGATACGTTGCTACCCCTGAGAACTAGGTTGGAACGCCTCGGATAAGTATGTCTCCCTTGCCACATTCTTCAGACCAGAACACAGCAGCGCTGGACACTGCTGTTATTAGGCAGAAACAGGCGGTGCTACCGGAAGCCGAACCATGAAGGACTCTACCAATTTAAAAAATATTTTTGTCGCTTTTTTTATTAAGTGCTGAAGGTCTACGGTTACAGATAGAAATGATTACCACGTATCAATACACACAATACAATTGAAATACAACTGACTAAATAATCTCAAGCTTCCATAGAGCTCATGCAAGTACATCCAAAACATGTAATACATATGTAATAATCACTTAACAAACAAAATTACCATTACGACTAATTTTGTTTCCTCAATTGATTGCAAAATAAAGACTGTGGTCAGTTAGTAGGTCCACTAAATATGACTCAAAACATGTACATACATTATAGGTTTTAGAAACTACGGCTTTGTTATAATACAATAAGCATTAAGTCGTTTAATTACTAAAATCATACAAAGAGTACGTATTTACTTTTGTTTTCTGTCCTGAAAACCGTTAAGCTCATTATACGAAAATTGCCGATTCCGTTCACCATGAAAATAGGATCGTAACGTTTTGTCGCGTCGTTTGAAAAATGTCTGACGCGCTAGGAAGGCGGGCGGGACGAAGTCTCGCTTGGGCGGCGCGGCTGTGATGCGATTATCACACCACGACTCGACGCCCGGCTATAGCAGCGAGCCGAGTCCTATTCGAAACCGCTCTCGTGTGAAAATTGCCGGCACTGTTCTGCTACATCGCTATAAAATCGCCTCATTGTTCCACTCTTATAATGATTACGAAATAACAGTCCGTGAAACTAAATAACGAAAATTTTCACGAGCATTGCCGTGAAAATCTGCGATATGAAAATGTAAAGCTACCGCTTATTATGTTTATTGGAATAAAGTTTCGTTAAGTTGAAATGATGTCTTCTCGTTTCTTTTTGACGGGGTTTACCTAAACTTACCTATTTAAGCTTCACAAATTTCACAATTGAAGACTTTATAGCCAAATTAGTTTGAACGTCCATTTCAACTTGAAAAATAGAAATTTAATCGGACAAGTATGTTGGAGCTGCTGCCCAAAAACTTCTTGTACCAGATCCTTTAGCAGAGTAGCTGATCACAGATGTGTTGCCACTCCGAAGAAGGGCTTTACAGCCGCGGGCTTGCATGTCTTTACGAGAGATGCTGGCGACGCCAAATGCTGGTGGGGACTCGATATTTTTGTTGATTTAAACATTTCACTAATGTAGGTCGTGTTAAAGAACCCAACGCATTGATGTTGCAACAACGTGAGAACCAACATGTGCATCTTGAGTCTGCGACCGCGCCAGGGTTGCCAAGAAAGAATTTATTTTCGAAATTATTGTGTTATGTTTTTTTTTATTAAAATATAAGAAAGCTATAGAGTCCTTTCGGAAATGTACCTTTCCTTATAATCTTTTCCTATTTTCAATACAAAACTTAGTCACATACAATCAATTTGTGTGCTTAGCTGCCTACTCATTGCTAAATTTACATATAAATTAACTTTTAACAAAAAAATAAAACCGACTTCCTAGTCACAAAAAAGTAAAAAATAATTTAAATCAATT
>DWPV01003805.1:0-14588 GCA_018251915.1 Urbanus proteus proteus
TACACAAATAATTATTAAATTGACTCGCCAGAGGTTATGATTTGCATGTCACTATCGAATGCAATATTTACAGTATTATTAAAAGTGATTTCTAGACGAATAATTTTGAAGTAAATCTCATCAAGAGTATTTAAAAAGTGACTTCAGACGACATATAATATAATAAGAGATCTAAAATGGAATTAGCGTATAAGTTCCTTAGCTTACTATCCAATTAGTATACCCAAATTTGCAAACAGAAGTCACAAAACAGTTCAGTTCAATATTACCTGTGGATTAGTTTAAGACTTTTAGACGGTCTAATTTTAATAATAATGAAAAAGCAATGAAAAAATTGTAAGAAGAGAAAGTGTTCCAAGTTTGATCTTTGCTGCCGAAAGATTACTTCGATGCTTGATCCAATTCTAGGTCATGTTCAAATAGGTTCCAACATTTTTAACAAGTGCTAGCTAATACTTTCGACCATGCTTTACGTGCAAACATGCTTTACGTGCCCTGTGAACGGTAGCCATTTAGTAACTTTTACACAAACAGTTACAATAACTGAACCAAAGTTATCTCGGGAATCTTACTTTATAAAAAGTTTGTACATTGTGAAAGCACCTTTACGGTTTACAGCCGTGAATGTTTAAAGTTGCCAGTCAAACCTCGGTGGGAGCGTCATAAAACTTCAAAGGAAATTGACGCTCTGCCCACAAAATATTCAAAGTTTAATTAAAGGAGAACCTTTGTTTTTCATGGGATGTACTTTCGCGTTGTAATTCATACCGTTGTTTATTGTTATGTTTGGGTAGTTTCTTGTGTATCAAAAAAAATGCAATAAAATGAAATAACATATTTGCTCTTTTTAAACATTGAAATGTTAATTATTAATTAACATTTCAATGTTTCGAAGAATAAAACCTTACATTGGTAAACAGATTTTTACTTTTAGAATATTACTTGTTATAATATACTGAAAAATAGAGGAAGTCCATTTACGGTTAACAGTCGTGAAAGTTTAAAGTTGCTAGTCAAACCTCAGTGGGAGCGTCACAAAACTTCAAAGAAAATTGACGCTCTGCCCACAAAATATTCAAAGTTTAATTAAACGAGAACCTCTGTAATTCTTCCTGTCATTTATTATATGATGGTGTAATGTTTTCGTTTATCAAAATATTGAACTAAATATGAAATTGTCTTGAAAATATACATAAAAAATTAAACGATGTAAGCTGACTTTATAATTAATATGCCTGAAGCAAAAAACCCATTAGGTATATATATTTCTTTAAATTATTAACTATTATAATAAGTATGCTGAAAAACAGTGGAAGCAACTTTATGTTTTATATTGGAATATTGGATTTTTATTACATGTGGGTACTAGTAAAATCTCTAGTAGTAGCTTCATAAAGCTTTAGGGGAAACTGACGCTCTGCCCACAAAATACTTAAAGTTTAATGATGATGTAAAATCACTGTGTTTATTTCTGTATTCTGGTTTTAAGTGTGTGATTAGATATCCATGGGCAGCAGTGATCATCATAAGATGGAGACATTTATTACTTCGAAGCAAAAACATCTACCAAAAACACCAAAATTTTAAAGGTGGTTCGACTCCGGCGGCACCACCGCCACACTTATTTTTGCCTTATAACAGCAGTGTTCAGCGCTGCTGTGTTCTGGTTTGAAGTTGAGTTGATTGGAATTCATGTATTTAAAAAAAAAACATAATATAAAACAGTCCTGAGCCGTTTACTTAATACCAAGTTAACAGAATAAGTAGAAAAGATACATGAAATAAGTAGGACAAATAAGAAAATTCCGAACAGTGAGAGCTCGTCTCAGCTAGAAGGTGGTGCGAATGGAAAATATTGCCTCGCGCTGAGACGTGACACCGCGTTCCGAAGTGGACAGTAGTGCTGGAAGATAAATGTCGATGGAAAATATTTTAAACTAGCTAACCCGATAAACGTTGGCCATTGCACTGCCATTTGACTAGTAGTTAGCCCGTTAGTGATGTTTGTAATATTGCTGGAAACGATAAGTATAATTCGATTAATAAAAACACACACTTCTTATATCATTGAAGTAGCAACTGGCATGCAGCCCACTTGATGGTAAGTAGCGACTGCTTTCCGACCTGGGGTCGAACACAGGTGCCCCTGATGACTTATTTGGAACGCCTCGAATAAATATGGTTATGGTGTAAATATGTCAGGCAGTTTAATAAGATATCGATATTTTGAACCATGTGTATTAAAAAGGTTCTAAAAATTACGAAAATTAGAAGGATAAAAAAGGATCTAAAAGTAGTTTCACTGCCCGAGGTATACTCTAGCTCTTTAGTCATGAGGGAATTTGATCAGTCTCTTAGAAAGATGTTTAAAGAAGAAAGATCGAGCGTCAGAACCATCAGGGACTCGTTCAACAGTTTAGCTATTTAACGAGGTAATGTTGCCAGTGTTTTGTTTTGTGTTATCGATATCACATATCGATACTTCAATCTTCGCATCTCACGAAACGCAAAGGCCCAGACACGTCGCGGAGAGAAATGTCGCACGTGAAATATCTCCATTCTAACGGAACACTCGATTTCGGAACTTCATTTAGACATGTCCGTACTACGTATGGGACATGTTGGAACAAGGTTGAAACTAAAGAATGTTACTGTATTTGTCAGAAAATTGGGGGATTCCTTGCTTTTTCTTTGAAGTTGTAGGAAAATGCTGTCAGGAGATACCTGTAATCATCGCTAAATTTGATTGGTGCTACCTACGTCATAATCAAACAGGATATGGCACAATAGTGGAAGAATATAAGGCGTTCCAACTTAATTCTTAGCTATAGCACAAAATTTGTTGTCAATTTTTGGTTTAAGTAATAACTTTTCGTTTAAGGCATATTTTATATTATTATTTTAATTGGTTAGACGATTTTTTTTCATAATAATAGGCTAAAGAGTTAAGTTACATTTCTATTTCTCGTCTAAAATATACTTTTTACACTTATAGCCTTACAGTAGGATTTTCTTGTGTTGTGGGTGTCATTGACAAATATAGACGAATACACAAACACCCAGACCTAGTGTACAAATCTAAATTCATCTTCACCGGTATGGTAACCGCTCGCTAAAAAGTTGTTTCCATCATATGAAGTGTGACCAAATCGTAAATTTTCACCAGTTATTTTACCAAAAAAACATGTAATGGAAACATGTAAAAATGTGCCAACTACCGTTATCTCTCCACAAAAAAGGTTTACAATCTCGCGTTGAAATTTATTTGGAGAGCCGCCAAGACTTTTGTCCTTGTTTTGGCAGAAATCCACCTCCATGCTTTTCCATGGTGAATGGTCTTTTCACTACGAAAACACCATTTCTGAAATTAAGTGTAAGTTATAATTCTCAGTTTTTAAAATAAAAGGTACCCACACATTCCTATATAGGACATGTGATTCTTCAAAAAGCTGCAAAAAGAGTTCTCCTTCAAAGCCGGCGATACATTGGCGACACCTATGGTGTTGCAAATGTCCATACGCGACGGTGATTACTTTCGTTTAGTATTACTATAAAAAAGGTTCTTATCTTAATATGACATTGTTCAAGATTGGTACCCTAGTGCCATCTGTTAATGATTGGTGCAAAATTTTTAAAGAGCTTATTAGTTTGTGGACGCGCTATACATTTTTTTATCTGTTTCATATTTTTCACTTCATTTACGTCTCTTAAACGAATGCCATACGATTTTGTTTACTTTTAAAATCTGATTATACGTTTTATATGGATTAGACCTGAAGACCCTACACTGAATGGACATAGACACACCAAAACGACATAGCCATAATTATTTTTGGTCTTAAAACATTAGTGTTAAACATTGCTGTGTTCTGATTTTAAGGGTAAGTAAGACATAATTTGGCGAGGATTTCAACTTAGTTCTTCATATTATAAAAAAATCTAACTTTTGCACGCAGCTCCGCACACTTTAAATTACCTATAAATCTTCCTCTTACATCACTCTATTAAAAAACCGCTTAAAAATTACCGTTTTAAAGAAGCTCCGCTTAAAAAAAAACAGCGTTAAGCTTTGTTTTATATTATGTTAAGATGTAACGAGTCTATATTATGTATAATAAAAAGGTGCAATACTTTCGTAATCCTCCGCAGTAGCAATGCATATGATTGACTTTAGGTAGAAACCTTGCGTTATATGAAGCTGTTTACAGAAGTCTATGGGCGACAGTGACCACTTACTTAAACCTCACAATAAGCTCTCGAGTCATATTAATAATTTAAAGTTGATCACTGAGATATAAGAGGCCTCGTTAAAAAACAGTAATTTACTTCAAAATCGAGCTGAAACAATCGTTAATAATCGAAGTGTAACAAAGTTATTTCCGAAGATCAATTTCGAAATCCAATAAGCAGCTGAAATAAGAATCGGGGAAAGTTTGGAATGAAGGACCACAAAGGGTCGGCTCAATAAATCAGTAAAGGAAACCGAATTGCCGGTGAGGGCAACAGTTTGAGTAATATGTGGCAAACTTTGAGTACAACTTGGCTATGATTTTATTTAAAACAGCGCGCGACAGTTCAAAATAATCAGAGCGATTGTCGAGTGGTCGCATAAGGAGAATTAAAATCTACTGTAGCAACAGTAGCAACTGTAGCAACAGATCAGGAGAGCAATGTCTGTACAGCTGAATCGCGACAATTCACAATACATGTGAACAGTGAAATCATCGAAGGACATACCCAGGTAAGAAGGGGTTCTTCGAGATCCGAAATACCCGCGCAACGCTCTGACGGCACGCTGCGGCATAGGATTTTTTATGGAGTAGTTAATAAGAGATTTGAATTTTATGATCTATTAAAAATGTAACAATCGCGGGTTAACTTTATGGAATAATAAATAAAGTAGCGCACCACCACCTGATGGTAAGTGTTCATTGTCACCCATGGATATCTGTAATCAAACCTAGATACTTGTAAGAACACAGTCCTACCTGAGGTCGATTAAAATGAAACTGTCTGTTTGGATGAGGTAATCTTCTAAACGGCTGGACCGATTTTGACTAGACTGAAATTCTAAGGCGTAACATAGGCCACTTTAATATTGGAAAAAACCATTAGCACGCGCGCCCCGCGTATGCGGCCGCCGTAGCGGGAGAGCGGGGTGATTTCTATGTTTAGATATGTTTTATTTTTTACTTTTTAACGTGAGTGAAACCACGGGGATCAACTAGTTCAAAAATATTTACTATCGATGAAAATATTGAAAATCTACATGCTTATTTATTTTGTAAATGAGTTAAAGTCTATCAAAGTTATCAGACTTTACTCATATAATTTGGTGGATTATGGCCTAAGGCCTGTGAGAAGAGACTTGTACCAACGGTGAAAAAATAAAATGATGATGATAATCACTCTGATACCGTTTTAAGATTTAGGTCGCAGTCCTAATTATTAGGAATAGAAAGTAAGCTAAAGTACATAATAAGTACAAATTAGATATAAGATTTATTCTGATGTTCTCTTTTTTAAGAGTTTACAAAAATGACGAATTTTCTGGAAGCTTACTAGATTTTCAATCGAAGCGTACTTTAAAATGAGATTTCGTCTACGGTTGTTACTGGATTCAGTTTTCAATTTGGGTAGTGATTGCCTGTTGGAATTGAGATTGCAGTTTTAATGTTTTTTTTTGCTACTGTTTGGAAGAAAACAAAGAGGAAGTAAGCGAATAAAGTGAACTAACAGGAAATCGAGAACAGATAAATAAATTCGATAAAAGTCTATTAATCATAGGTTTCTTTTTATAATGCACTAGCTTTTGCCTGCGGCTCTGCACGCGTTAAATTACATATACGTTTTTAGGTGGTAGAACTCTATGTAGTTCGACTCCGGCGGCACCACCGCCACACCTATTTCTGCATTATAATAGCAGTGTTAAGCACTGCTGTGTTCTGGTCTGATGGTTGTCGTAAGGGAGACATCCTATCTGAGGCATTCCAGCTCAGTCCTCAGGGGTAGCAGCGCATTTGTGGTCAACCTCAAGTAGGATCTTGATCTTATCTGGGATTGATTACAGATGTCCAAGGGCGGGAGCGGCCACTTACCATCATGTAGACTGCATGCTCGTTTGAGCATGCAGTCTACATGATGGTGATTTGAGACAGCGGAAAGCGACTTTGTTTAATACTATAAAGGTAGTAATTACTACCTGATGGTTATAATGATATGTAAACCATAATAATTTTCGAAAATAAATCTAGCATCAAAGTTAACGGATGCCTTTACAGAAAAGTCCAATTTAAGGATTTGAAGTAAGGTATCGAAAGAACTGCCTTCCAAAGTGATTATAGAAAACTGTTGTTATAATACAAAAATAATATCCCAGGAATTAAAACTTAATCCTCTAACTAGTTCCAACTGAGTCCTCAGGAGTAGTATGTGGCAGACATGAGGTAAGACTCCTGATATTATCAAGGATTGATCACTGGCATCCAAGGGCGGCAGTGGATACTTGTCATCAGGTAGACTACAAGTTTGTTTGCTAGTTCCATATTATAAAAAGTAGTCGAAATTCAAGTTTCAATACATAGTTTTTACCCGACTGCGTCCGGAGGGTGATGTCCGAGTGTCTGCATGTATGTCTATTTCTATATCACGCCCTGTAGCCCAAAAGGCTTGACGGATATCAAATACGAGGTATCGTTGGATTCGTCTTAATTGCCCTATGTCACTATTGACATAGGCTATACAATTTCTAAATATGGTCCTTGAAAACTGAAAAAAAATGTTTTTAAAATAATATTTCTAGTTGTTTAAGTAATGAAAAACAGATAGCTCATAATCTGCTTTTATTTGACACTTGTTCTCCTGCGAGATCAATTGTCCAATAAACACGACGATTCCTTACTCAAATCCGTGCTTTGGGCATTAATATTTCCGCATACTTATTTCTGACCATCAAGGAAAACGAGAGAAATACCTTTTTTGCCACATTGAACATAAGCTGGGATTAAGCCTCTTTCATGAGGATTGTCACCGAATTTACCCAACTTTATCATCTTATTTTCTTTCCCCATAAAAGGGTGATAAAAAGTTTTCTTTTCTTATTTATTTATCGTATTTACAGATTCGTTACAAAATACCTCTTTCATTTTTGATTATCAAGATAGAAGTTTTGAACCTTTGTGGTTCGACTCCGGCGGCACCACCGTTATACCTATTTCTTATAATAGCAGTATTAAGCGTGGTCTGATTTAAAGGGTGTTGTAAGATGTACTTACCCGAGTCGTTCCAACTTAGTTCTCAAGGGTAACATCGCATCCTACCCTACATTACCGACCTTAGGTAGGACTCCAACCTTATCTGGGGTTGATTACAGTGTTCATGGGTGGTTGTGTCTATTTACCACCAAAATTCTTACTTCAATTCATTATAATATTTTTTCGTATATAAGGTTTATGTGATGTATTTATTTATAGTTCTTTTCATTATCCGTTTATATTCGTTTAAATTGGTTCAACTAAAAAGATGCAGTTTAGACATCTACGTAATAAAAAAAAAACAATTCAAATTCAAATAAAGAATGAATCAGTATCGAGGAGATGATTTGGTACATCAATGATAACATTCTACTGAAAATTCAATTACCAATCTCTGATAGAACCAAAAAATATGGGAGCTCGTCGTTGCATCCTTGCGATAATTTAAATTCGTCGAAGAGGAGAGTAGTTTCCGAGTGTCGAATTACTGTTGAAAATACTCGTAGTACTATGTCGATATACCGTTGGAAATAGTACTATGTTTTATGTCGATATTAAGAGATTAAAGATCGCAGATTATTTAGTGTTTCAACTCAGTTAGCCGCGTCCCTATATCTAACAGTGTCCAGTGTATCTGTGATTTGGCGTAAAGGTGGTAAGAGATTACATATTAGGGATGTTATGGATATGAAATTCTGCATCTGGATAAGGATATGTGGAAAGAAATATTCCGGTTTCGGATTTGGTTATGGATAAGGATTTTCAAGGAATACTAAAAGAAAAAATAAAGTATATACAATGAAGTAAACAGTTACTATATCGACTATGTCAGGGAAAAACGTCGAATATGTTATAGGTATTCGAATTCCGTTTCGGTCAGAAATTATTCAAGACTTTTATATCGGATTCGGTTACGGTTTCGGATAGTTATTTATTTCGGATATCCGATAGTACATTACAGTACCTACAATTAGCATTACAGATACAATTAGCAGTATTAACAAATTAAACAATATGTAAATGAAACATAATATTTTTAATCAACTTTTATTTTTTGCAATTTATTTCATTCGCTTCATGCGATTATTAGCAACCACCCATCTGGCACCAGCCTTTATTCCTTCCCAAGTTTCATAACCAGCTTGCTCGATAAATGCTGGGTCAACAAGAAATCCGTTCATATGATTGTTGAGATTTCTGTACGCTGGGAGCTCGAAAGTAAATGAATAGGTAACATCTGTAGCTTGAGCGAAGTCTCCAGCGCTTCCAGAAGCTCGATAGTTAAGCACCGAAACAACATTGCCAACAACATAATTCCGGTTTGAGGCCCACTTAACGGAATCAATAGCTTGGGCCATCCTCACTCCAATAACATTGAGCGTCAAGGCATTGGGAGGGAATTGTCCGTTACCGAAACCAAAGAGGATCATGCTGCCAAAGCTATGAAGGTCCAAGTACATCTCTACACGATTACGGTGTTCTCTCAAAATATTTCTGATTATCTGCGTTTCGGGTTCGGAGAAAGCACCTCTGCCGTGGAAGGTATCCGAGCAGACTGCGTTACTAGAGTGTTGTCCAAAGAGAAAGTCGAAGTTTCTGTTAAGGTCTACCCCCATACAGAGGTTACCTGCCATAAAACCAGTTGCTCGATTCTTTCTCCAGAAACGGGTCTGAAAATTGAAATTTCAGTATTTTAGATCACATATTTTCACATATAGATAGATTTTAATTTTAGTTATGTTATTGTAAAAGGATACTAAGTGATAAATAAGTATGTCTAATTAAGTATTCACGGACAACAAGACAAAGCCATATTTTTGGAGTGGCTAGTAATGTCAATGCATAGTAGTCTAGTTAATATTAAAGGCTGCTTGCTTATTATTTCTTACTTCGTATAATTTAATTTAAAAAGTAGAAAATGGTAGTATAGGCTGGTTTCCAAACCTCAGTTCCAAACTGTCTGGAGAAAAATTTATTTATTCTAGATTACTTACGTTAGTGTGAGTAAACTCGTATCCATCAGGGTTCGCGATGGGCAAGATGATCCAGTCGATGTCCCTTAGCAGGTCCTGTTCAGTGACATCGATCACCAGCTTGTGGATCGCGTATAAACTCGCCGGGAGAGTAACCCACTCCCGCGCATGGAGCAGGGACTGAATCATGATTACTGGTTTCCTTCTATCCTGGAATGACATGTATGGGATTTTATGTAGTGAATCAGGGATAGCTCAGGAAGCTCAGTGCATGTATATTCTAGCTCAATGTCTGCATTCTAAAAGTTTAGAATTGAGGAAGATATCGTGTAGAAAATAGGACACCTGAGGATACTTTAAAAAGTAAACTTTTTTTAAAGAACCCTCAGGTGTCCTATTGGTCCTTACAGTGTCTTTGCTCTTGGCAAGCGTGGTGACTTAAGAGAAGACCCGTACCCTACAGTGGGACAATAAGGGTTGAGGTGTGCCTAATGTAGTGGATCTAGTAAACTTTGATGGAGTAAATGTGATGTTAAGTGTTCTTAGTCAATGGTTGATCATATTACTGTTATTTTTATTGGTTTGCTGAGAAACCTTTGATCTACCTACCACTTAAGTATATGAAAACCTTTAAGGGACCGCACTACATCTTTGTGTATGGAAGCGCCGAGATATATATAGAGAGACGTGTCGCCAAACCTATGATAGCCTTATTACTGACCACAGATTACTTAGAAGAATTGAGGTGTATGTATTTATGTAGTGACACAATATGGATCTTCCATGAACATAATATAGGGTCGGAGTCCTACTTAAAGTCAAAGACTAAATTAGACTGCTTTTTCATATTATGCTATTATTTTTAATTATACATACGTTTTAAGATTTACTGAAATGATTGTTGACAGAAAGGCAACATCATGAAAATATATGTTTTGTTTTATAATAATGTGTGGGCATTTCATTAAGTCTTTATACCTAATTATAAACCTTGGTTATCTTTTGGCCGTCTAATTGAAGTAGATAATAGACGATACAGTAGATGATAGAATGGTCTGTATTGTTTATTTTATTTGCGTCATCGTTACAGTTAAACTATAAATTTTATCATCATCAATCCATTCATATTATCATCATAAATTTTATCATCGCCCGATAATTACTTTTGCAGGTGATAAGTAATTACGTTAAATATGTATATTCCAGTTATTATCATTTTCATTACAAGAAATAATTTGCGTATCTATAATGTATGTATCAGGTTTTTGATTAGCTGAATCAATTAATGAAACTTTTACGTTAATTTAACGGGAAATTTATTTATGTTTTATTTTACCTGGAAATTGGTGGTGGATATCCTCAGGTACTTGATGTCACGACCTTCAAAGCTTCTTCCCCCGGAGACCACGCGCACAGTGTTGGGAAAGCGCTGCGCCAGATCCACCAGGTATCTGTCAACCTGAAAGTATCCGTATTGTGGTGACTTTCCGCAGCTCATGAATAGATGGTGCTACTACAATTCTGGATCACGCTATTGAAGTATTCTCAACATCTTTCATATATGTTAGCTTCGAACGGGACAGAAGCTGTTTATACAGAGTGTCTCCCCAGGCATGATCATGTAACCTGGCGACTTCGACTGCGACCTCGATCAGGCGGAAGATCTCCAAGATTAAATACAATAATATACTTAAAGTGTTAAAAATGAAATATCCATGATTCATGGTTTGAAGAGCTAGAAGTAGTAACATTGTAGGTATGAAAGTTACTTTTCTATCCCTCGGGAATAGTATCATTTTTCGGGATGAAAGGTATTCTATGTCCTTTTCCAGACCCCCGGCAATATGTGTGCAAAATTTCATAATGGTCGGTTAAGTCGTTAACGCGTGAAGGCATTACAAACAAACAAACAAATAAACGGACATTCGCATTTATAATAATTAGGATTAAAAATACTTACAACTGCATATCTATGTATAGTGTCGAATGAAAGTCCAGGACTAGACCTGTTGGCTCGGGCTGCTGCTGCAGAAAGGAGTTCATCTTCCAAATCTAAAGACCTGTAAACATTAGTAAACAGATTATGTCAAAACGGAATACCTACAGTGAGTGAAACCGAAATAAACCAGTTTATACCAGCTCCCACATTACTCTCGTGTCAGTTGTGTGAATGTAACATTAAAAGCGTCATAATATCATGCCAATTTGTTTATTATTCAGAAGTTTCTTACTAAATAATTCATTAGTTTTATTTCATTTTTTAAGTATTTCTAGTGTTGGCTAATTGATTTTATTGGATGTTAAAATTGTTAGTTAAGAATAAGATACAATAGATATATTCGAATATATTACATTTCTTAACTAAATAAAAGATTGTACTTTAACTTACTCCTTGATATTCTGCACACTAACTTTGTACGCTATTTTGGCTTTATAGAGTACTTCTTGGAAGATTTGACGAAGGTCACGTGGAACGAGGATCAGAGCATCGCGACCTGGTGAAGGGCGGGACCAGACGTCCACGTGGAATCGTTCTTCTAGATCATTTATAACTTCTATTTGCTCCAAGTTCTCTACTTTAACTTCGTACAGAGTATGTCTGAAAGAAACAGTGAGATAATATTAGCCTTCTTAATTTTTTGTATTTTGCATAGGCCTACGAAGGCACTTACAATCCTTACTTATTAAATTCTTTTTTATTTTGTATAGGCCTAGGAATGCAAAACGAATGCCTTACAAATTGTCATTTACAATATTTTTTCTTATTCTACTGAATCATAATGCGACTTCAACTGAGAAGACCCGGTAACTCAGAATCAGATTATAACACATTAGACTTTAGCTCCCGGCGGTGGTATGATACTATGGTCGACTTTATGTGAGCATAGCTTGCGTTAATTTCTTTTTTTTTTGAGTCTACTATATAATATTGATAATTATATGCATGTTAGAACCAGTGTGACGCAACCCTTTTTATGTCTCACTGCTGGGCATGGGTCTTTTCCCACAGCTGAGAGAGGCTTGGAGCGTACTCCACCACGCTGCTCTGATGCGTGTTGGTGGAGAGTTAGAACCAGGCACTGTACCATCTTGGATATTTACTACAATGGTAGGGTACAAAAAGCGGTATGGTCATATCAAAATCCTACATGAAAAAGCACATAACATGAGACATTATTACATGCAAAATATAAGCGTGTTATTGATGATGTGATAGTATATCTGCAAGACAACGGTATCTTTCCTAAAATCTTAGCATTTTGTTTTCAGTGATTTAATAAATGTGCTAAACACATCGATTTTTTGCATAAATTATTCTTCACGGAATCTTCTGAAATCCTATTTCTAGATATGTTTTCCATTTCTAGAATTGTTCTGAAGATTTAGATCTATTGGCAAGAACACGATGTAGGATATTACTAAAAGCGAAAACTAGTTAATAACTGTGCTTACTATCCAAAAGTCCTCAGAATCTTCAACCGATTAATGCTTTCCTTCAACAACGACTATAATTCTTCGGTGAACTGACTGCAAAGTCAGTTCTTGCTGGCCTACAACAATTAGCCTTAGAACGACTAATTTTACTAATACTTGAAGAAGATTAGGATGAAACCTACAATGAACACCTTATAAATACCATCAACTCTTACCCTTCCAAATCTTCATGCTTAGCATAAGCACTGAAGAAGAGACAAGTTGCCACAAAGAATATCTTGTACATTTTGGTCGTGTGCCACTAACGACCAGCCACGTGAAACTGATCAGCTTTGAAATTAATTAAAATATATCTATCCTTGCCAATGATAATAGCCAAGGTGTCATTATCAGTTTAATCAATTTGGATTAATTAGTATATTTAGCTGCGGAGATTTTAAATATGCAAACAGCATGTATGCATGTAGTCTATTTGATAATAAGTGGCCACAGTCATAAGATCAGTTATCTGGTTAGCCACTAATGCTGAGACGTGGAAAGAAATTAGAAATTGTCAATAGTTAAAAAAGAATTGAGCAGCAATCAACACTACTGTTGTTAAGCGGTATGTATAGCGGTGTCACAAAAAAGTCCTATCAAGTTCAAATGATTAAGCTGTCCTCATGTATGTCATTGTCGATCATTGTTGTAATTTCGGACCATTACTGCTACCCTAAAGATTAAGTTGGAAAGGCTCGGATAAGTTTTTGCCTTACACTGCTGTCTCTCATAGGTGTGAGTCCAAAGATCCGCGATAGCTGTAGCTATAGTTATGTAGCATCTTCATAGACCAATGTATTTTTGATGGAAATAACGAAATAGTATCGTATTATTCGTAGCTAAGCTGCATCGTAAGGCCTTAAGCTGACTTAACCTCTATTTATATTTCCTCTCTTTATGGCTACTGTTATCCTAAATGTAATTTCAATCTTTAATTTGTTATCTTATATTAAGATACTAAAAATTTTACACGTTTTAAAAATAACAAAAAAACGCCTTAAACCATATCTACATATACAAATTAAACCTAAACAAAAAAACCCAACAAAAGTGACGTAAATTAAAGATAAAATAATAAAATCTTTTTAATAATAAAACATAATAAGTTATCTTATATTAATCTTAAAAGTATAATAATACGTAGTAGTATAAATATATTCGCTGGCTATACCGCTCTTATTACGACTACGACTTTTATAAGAGTATAAGAAATATTTTAAAACGTAAACCGATATGTAATTGAATTTCAAAAATTTCGCTTATAGATCTCAATTCAACCTGGTCTACTCTCTGGTGTTGAAAAAAGTAAATACCTGTTTTAAAATAATAAATTAAATGTTAGAGGAATGACTTTTATCAATGATTTTAGAAACACCATACTTTTTATACTTTTTTATACATGCAACAATAAAAATTCATAGCGTTTAGATTATTGTTATCTCTGATAAACCGCAGATAACTATATTTTTGACGTCCCTTCAATAATAACCAATCAGTAGCCGATAAGATAATATTCGTCAATATAAATTATTCATTAACTAATTAGAATACCATCGGTATTTACAAATAAAATTATTTCTTGCATCCGATTTTTTACAAATATATATTATAAATAATTAGCTTTAATATCGTGAAGATGATATGAGATATGGCAGACATATACATAATATGTGAATTGTAGTTAAATTTGACAAGTTTTCAATTGCGTCTTTTTATACCATGTGAGTAGCAAATGAGTTTGTAGTCCACCTGGTGGTAAGTGGCCACTGCCGCCCATGGACATTTATAATCAATCCCAGATAAGAATAGAGTCTTACCTGAGGTTGGCTACAAAGGCGCCAATACCCTTAAGGACTAAGTTGGAACGCCTCGGATAAGACTGACTCCC
>DWPV01003806.1:0-14586 GCA_018251915.1 Urbanus proteus proteus
AAAGGGGCCCAAACACGAAAAAAAAACGCAAATTTCAAACAAAAAAATAATTATCCAAATCAGTCCATGGCGGAGAAGTCGAGTGACATCCATAAAAAAATACGGCTGAAGTAAGAACCTCCTCCTTTTTTGAAGTCGATTAAAAATGCAAAGGGCCTGAGTATCGACCTGCCTAGGGCCTCTTACAGGGTTAATCCGGCTCTGAACCCCAGGTATGTCCGTGATCATATCTGGGATTGTTTACAAATGTCCATGGGTGATAGGGGACACTTACCATGAGGTGGACTGCAAACTCTTTTGCTACTCACATGTTATAAAAAAAAAGATGGACTGCGATCATCGTTTGCTAGTTCCATAATATAAAAATCCTACTCCCACTATATAACTTTGTTAGGTTTCATTTCCATCAGATATAAGTACGAGGTAGCTAAACTATATGAACTAAATAAATTTGCTTGGTTTTATTACTTAGCTTAACTTTGTCGTAATGAGTTCAAGTAAGGGCTCTACGACCTTCATACATGTTATATAAGCAAACGATCATACAACCCACTTTATAGATGCGATGCTAATTCTGAGTACTGACATCAGAACTTCCTTTTTAATTATATCCAACCGGTACATTAATATTTAATTTATAAAAAAGAAATCAATTCCAATCAAGGCTTCGGTCATTTCCTGCAAAATTAATTAATCCGCCCCAGAATAGAATGGGGTTGGCAGAAACAATCGGTATTACATAAACGGTAATGTCGGTCAAGCGTTGCACAAGAGAGAAAGGTTGCGCAACTGAGTTAGAGGGGCGAGATGGTTCTGCAGACTCTTGCGCCATTACAAGGAGTGTGTAGCGCAGAGGGGACCGAGAATTGTGCCTAACAGACTGATAGACAGACAGTCATACTGGTAGGCAAAGAGGTAGAAACAGCGAACAGGGTGAAGTAGTTAATACAATACATTTACATGTGGGTTCATATTACTACATAGTATAAAACAAAGTGATTTTACGCTGTCTGTCCCTATGTATGCTTAGATCTTTAAAACGATGCAACGGATTTTGATGCGGTAATAGATAAAGTGATCCAAGAGGAAGCTTTATAAGAAATTTAATGCGTGCGAAGTTGCGTTCTAAAGCTAGTTATGAAAATAAGAAAAGTGAGTACAAGCAAGGTATTAGATGCTTTTTGTGAAATGAATTCGAAAAGATTTTTGAAAATTTATTGTAAGAACTAAATAAGACTTTTTCTCAGGAGTTCCACTAAGTGCACTAAGTAATACCATAAAGAGCAGAAATAAAGGAAGAAAGCGGCTTAATATGTAAAAATTAAATTCTGAATATTTAATTTCGCTTTGTGTTTCAGTTTGTGAGTTTCTTTGAGCCGTGGAGACGAGGAGAAACAACTATAGAAAACTCTTAAACATAAATAAAGACAAGAATTCAAATTCACTAAAAGAAAAACAAGAGAAAGAAAACAGATTTAACAAAGTACACAAAAACTGAAAAAATCGTTAAAAAAAATTATCTGCAGCAAGCAATAGATGCCAGGACAAGAACCTGGGCCCTTAACATTTCAAACCGTGACGTCACTACTTAAATAACATACCTTTAAAACAAAACGTTCAATTTCGTGTATAAAAGTATATAGGAAAATAACACGTACTATACGATAAGAGAGCATAAAACGTGTATTATCTACGTTGTAGCGATCTTGGGTAATTCAGGAGAAATTATGATATTCAGTTGAAGAAAGGTCTGTCGTAATTTAATATTAATTTTAATAAAAATAATTCTACTGAAAATTAGGTATAGATAGATGCGGTATGGGTATTGGTAGGGTTTTTCAGGGAATAAGTAATTGCTTAGGTTTATTAAAAACGGAAAATAAAAGTATTTTGAAGTGAAGTATTTTTTACAATTTTACATAATTTATCAGTAGATATAATAATATTTTTTTAACATACAATCATGCATAGGTACATTAACTTCATGATTGTGTGAGTTTGATATAAACAAAAAAACTTAATTATAGACCAATAAATTATTTTTTTGTAAATCAATAAGTATATTATTGCTTTGGTTTTTTCAATTCATATTTACAAAGAACTTACCATAAATAAATAATATAAATCTAATATTTATCCCTATTTTTAAATAAAATTGAACTAAGTATAAAAAAATATTTTCAAAATGTATTCCTTTACAAAAATTGAATTTCATCACAAATAAATTATTTAAAACATTGTTACTACTCAATAAAATATAAAAAAGTCATGCAGCAGGCAACCTAGCCTCACGGAGGCACAATCGAGTTTTTACCTACATGCACCTCTGCATCGCTAAATAATCCTCAGATCTGAGAGGGGATGAATGTAGGTTGCAGCGAGCCCCCCTCTAGGCCTGGCTTTGCCCACTACTAGTTTGAGCTGGTTTTATATAGCTAGTTTGGAATTCTAAAAAGATAAGTTTAATCAATGTTCATTTTAAGTTGTAATTAAGTTTGGAATGTACAGGAAGTTGCGTTAAGAAATTTTGAAAAATATTTTATGCGTTTTGTCGTGTATCCACCTATGTTTACCTAGAAGGTAATAATTTCCTAATAATCCATAAGAGTGGTTTCTTATCGCTTGGAAAATCACTTAGACTTATTTCCTAATAATTCACTCTTATGGATTATTTGGGAATAGGTGTAAGTGATTTTTACGTAAATTGTAAAAATGGACATCACTATCACTACATAGTATAAAACAAAGTCGCTTTTAGGTGTCTGTCGATATGTATGCTTGGATCTTTAAAACTACACAACAGGTTTTGATGCGGTTTTTAATAGATTCAAGAGGAAGGTTTATCTGTAATTTAAGGCGTGCGAAGCCATAAACAAAATTTAGTTATGATAGAAATAGCAGACGAATATGCAGGCCTCTTGATGACAACTGACCAATGCCGCTCAATCCGCTCATGGACATCTCTATTCAACCCTAGATAAGACGAGAACAGAATAACCTAAATTCATAATTCAGATATATGTCTGACCGAGAATTGAACTCGGCACCCATATCACACTATGGTAACCACTCCGCCACACGGGTCGGGTTTCCTACTTCAATCTTATAAAAATGATAACATATGTTACTAATATTATAGAGTTGAAAGTTTGTGAGGATGGATGGATATTTGTTACTCTATAACTTAAGAACGGCTGAATGGATCTGGATGAAATTTGGTGCAGACATAGACATTAGTCTGGAATAACATATAGCTACTTTTTATCCCGGGAAAATGTGCGGTTCCCGTGGAATATATTTATTTTATTTTATCGCCGTGTCAATCTTGTGACATTTTTATTGATTTACTTTTCAAACGCTGGTGAAACCGCGGGGATAACTAGTAGTTTATAAAATCCAATATAAATTACACGCACGATAAAACTGATTGTTTCGTTCTACAAAACGTATAACACGTAGATTTATTGTTTGTCGTTTATTTAATATTTCTCATTTCTGTAAAATAATAAAGTTAGATAGGTACTTACATCTTGTTACGTGTAAAACAGTAAAATTGTAATACAATTGTAACGTGTTTTTAAGTTACAAATGTAATTGTAACATGAAATAAAGCAGTACCTTTGCACTAAATTTATTTTATAAGGATTCTTATGTTATATATTTTGTGCGCATCTATACAAATTAATAAAATTGAAGTGTCTGTTTGTGATTTCAAAATAACATTGTTTTACTCAATGCATATGAAAGTATACACAATACCTATAACGAAAATGCAATTAAAAAAAATTTTGTCTGTCTGTCTGTTTGGCTAATCTTCTAAACGGCTGGATCGAATTGGACGGGACTTTCTTTGGAAGATAGCTGGAGGTCTCGTAACATAGGCTACTTTAATTTTTGAAAACTACATTAGCGTGCGCTCCACGCGCATGCGCGGGCCGTCGCGGGATGACTTTCATGTTTAAATATGTATTCTTTTTGACTTTTTAAACGCGGGTGAAACCGCTGGGTTCAGCTAGTAAATAAATTTAAAAAAGTACTCAAACCTAATTGTTCTACTACATTTTCAATGTCACTTTAATGGGTTACTATGACTCCATAGACTGTTGTTCCAAATTACAAACAGAATAGTCAGGCGCTAATTGAATTAACGCCTCGTATTTTGAGAAAGCATCTTGGTATCCTGTTTAAAAGTGAGTCCAGTTAGAGATGCTGTTTTAGAGTCGACGTTTTGTTAGTAGACTAACTGATCTCCGCGGTTTTATCCGCGTTAAAGTAAAGATACATACATATCACTACATAGTATAAACATAGTCGCTTTCCGCTGTCTGTCCCTATGTATGCTTAGATATTTAAAACTACGTAACGGATTTTTGATAGATAGAGTAATAAGATGAAGGTTTATAGATAATTTAACGAGTGCGATGCTGAGGGTAAAAGCTAGTTTAAACATATGTAATACCCGGTTGTCCCGCGAATACGACCGCATGCAGCGCGCACTAATGGTTTTTCCAAAATTAAAGTAGCCTATGTTACGCCTTAAACCTTCAGCTATATTCCAGTGAAAGTCCCGTCATAATCGGGCCAGTCGTTTAGGTTACCTCAGCCAAACAGACAGACACATCGACAAACAGACCGATAGACAAAAAATCTATATTTGTTATAGGCACGATGTATACTTTCATATGCTTTTAGTAAAACGCCCTGGCGCTGATAGACTAAGTTCTAAACAACTTTATATAGAACAGGTATCTTATCTGAAGTCGTAGACGCGTGTGATGGTAAGTGTACCATTTTAGAGGTATACCTAACGATAAGGCATATAGGCTACCTGATGGAAAGACGTCACCATCATCGATGGACATTTGCAATAACAGAGGACTGAGAAGTCGCCAATGCATCTGCTTTGAAAGACTCTTGAAGATTCTCTTTTGCACCTTTTTTGAAGTATCCCATGTCATAGTGCTCCGGGAATACCTCGGGAGGAAGTTCATTCCACATCTTGCACGTGGTAAAAAAGAAAGCGCAAACCGAACCGAGTCCTATTGATCTGACCCTCATCCTTCAGCGAGTACAATTGGTATTAACTTCGTCCTTCAGCAAGTAGTGCGACTGACGTACACACTAGGTCTAATAGTTCCTACATCTCTCAGATGTTTAGCAAAATAAATATAGAACTGTTACAAAATTTGACCACATTTCTTACATATTTAGCAAAAAAAACTACATGAGTGCTACAAAATTAGACTACAATCCTCAGGTGTTTAGCAAAAACCATAGAGGAGCTACAAAATTAGAATTTTTAATAGAAAGAAAACCCAATTTCCACGGGCATTTGACGCCGGGTGAACGCTCTCTATATCATACTGCCTTTGTTACTGTGCGAAGGGCTTAACTTACGTTAAATAAGAAATTGTTAGTTTATTTGACTGGTGTACTAAAATATGCGTGGAGTGTTGATGGGCTGTTATTAGATGCTGGTATATTTATGTTTTTGTGTGTGAATAAAACTGATAAATAAAATGTATAAGCAAAAAGTATTTAATTAAACAGTTGAGAATTTTCTTTTTTTAAGTCCGTAAAAATAAATCCCGATTTCTGGATTCAAATGTAAAGTCAAATTTATTAATGTTGTATTTATTTATTAAATCTATTTTTTTGAATACGAAATTTTTGGATAGTTGAACATTGTATTTTAAAAATTATCGTCTAATTATTAAATTTGATACCGTAATAAATTATACCTACTACATATTTGTTTTCTAACCTATCAAAGTACATATTTTCTAATTATAATTATTTTTAGAAAGTAAACAAATATTTACAATACCAAATCAACACTCCGTATGAAACAGAATAAAGTAATCTACAGCTGATTTATCTTAAAAACCATATTATTATGTAATAGATCCAGAGCTCACGAATAAAGGACCAGCCCTCCGACACGTGTCGCTCCTATCTCTGTGACCTAGTTACACACACGCATGCACCCGTGTGCGTGGGATGGAACTTGCATCCGTACACGTTACATGCAACTGTATGCGTGCATTTTGGAGTAAAAGTCCCTCTGTGTGCGTGCTGAACTATGAGCCTATTGAGTTTATAGAACTTTGTTCGACGTTGGTTGAGTGTGTGCGTGCATTTTTGGAGATTTCCGTTTGTGTGTGTGTTCGGAAGTGTGTCCGTACAAGGATGCGTGTGCGCACCTTTTATTGGTAGTGTAGGCGGTTTAACGTTATTTGCATAGGTTTTGATTTTATATGCCTGCTTAAAATACCATTTTGAAAAGCTTACAAAATACGACGGCTTAAAAAAGTTTCTTTAAGGTAATATATGTCACACCACCCACATACTGTAGTATGATTGTTTACAATGTTTTAATGCAGTACACTTTGTAGTTTGCAGTGGTACCACTGTCACACCTACACACCTATTTCTGCCTAGTACCACCAATGTAGAGTTCATAGGTCTTCATTATGGTAGCCACATGGTACCTATTCCTATGCATTCTTATTTTGGATGTATCAGTATAACTAATAGTTGTACACCTATTTCTGCCGCAACATATAACAGCAATGTGATCTACTGTTCTGTTAGTATGATACACAAAAGTACAAGCCACGTCTTTTTAGTATCTGTGATCTCCGTAGGATCCTAGCATCATAAGTGGATACATGTTATCATTAGCTGACGAAAAACTAGGTACTCATAAATAGGAAACAGTAATAGAATAGTGGTTTGAAACATACCTCAACGAAGGGGACCGAAGTACGAATCCCACAAACGCACACTAATACACATACATACACAGCTAATTTGTTGAAGTTGTGTGTGTAACTAGAATTAAGTATCATCTGCTTTAATTCTACGATGAAGGAAAACATCATAAACCTACACGCATGAGGTTTCTGTAAAAACAACAATAACAACAAACATTTTCTACATTTACAGAATTTCCCCTGTGTCGTGGGTGCCATGGACACACAAAGACTACACGAACGCCTAGGCCCAGAACAGATCTAAATTCATCATTCAGATATTTGTCTTACCGGGAATGGAACTCAGGACTCACGTCGGTACAATCGCCATCACGCGAACTCATCAGAAAGGTTTTTAAAGATGTGTGAAGTCTACCAATTCGCTCTTGGTTTACTTGAACTATGACCTAAATTCTTGCCACTTTAAGACCTGTGCCCAGCAGTGGAACAATAAAAAAACGCCTTCTTCACTCATAGCCATATAGAAGAATTTTTTTTCCTCATGGGTGCCATGGACGACAAGACGACTACACAAACACCCAGACCCAGAAGAAATCAAAATTCATCACTCAAACACCCAAACCCAGAAATTCTCAGATTTTTGTCTGGCCGGGAATCGAACGAAAGACCAAGTTGAAAAGCAACTGATAAACCAGGGTTAACCGTTTGGCATGCCGTCTGGCGGAATTCTCGGTTATTTTTAACTGCTCGGTTAAATAGGACGCGGTTAGCGTTCAGCGCTGAATGCACTCCGTTTGTTTATAAAAGGGTTTACTGTACAATGATACATTTGACTTGTACTTTGATATGAGTAGATGCTGGTGATATGTAGTTTAAGATGATGGAACTTTTATAGCAGGCGATTGTGTAGGTACCCTTATCTTACTAATATTATAAAGGTGAAAGTTATATGTGTACATGCTAGTGATACGTAGTTTAAGATGGTGGAACTTTTATAGCAGGCGATTGTGTAGGTACCATTATCTTACTAATATAATAAAGGTGAACGTTTGTGAGGATGCTTGGATGGATGTTTGTTACTCTATAACTTAAGAACGGCTGAATGGATTTGGATGAAAGGTGCAGACATAGACTATAGTCTGGAATAACATATAGGCTACTTTTTTATCCGTGCGGTTCCCGTGGGATACATTTGTTTTGTTTATTGATTCACTTTTCAAATTCGGGTGAAACCGCGGGGATCAGCTAGTTTCTTATAAAACAAAATAGATACATATGTAGGTGTTTTTTATATGATCGAAGCAAACGAGCATGTAGTCCATCTGATGGTAAGTAGCCATCTGTAATCAACCCCAGATAAGATCAAGGTCCTACCTGAGGTTGACCATAGATGCGTTGCTACCCCTGAGGGCTGAGCTGGAACGCTTTAACTAAGTATGTCTCCCTTACCACACCCTTCAGACCAGCACACAGTAGCGCTTAACACTGCTGTTATAAGGCAGAAATAGGTGTGGCGGTGGTGCCGCCGGAGTCGAACTACATAGTTCTACCACCTTTAAACAATGGAGATTAGGCATATCGTAGAATGAAGATTAATTTACAATATAAGTAGCTTCTTCACATTTCGACTCCAGAAGCACTACCGCTCCTATTGCTACCTTAAAACACACATAAAATGTTTCAATCTAGTCCTCAGTGATGAATATAATTCATAACCTCAGTTAATACTTCAATCCAATCTGAGTTTGATAACCGATCCACGTGCAGCAGTGTTCCCTGTTAATATAGTACAAATAACTGATATTTTGCACATTTACTGAATTTAAAGGATTGGTTACTAATAGTTAAACTTCTCAGAATCCTAACAGACTCCAATAAAACTTTACTAGACAGCTTTACTGGCTTACTGGTAATTCCTGGCTAAATAGAGTTAACTGGTCTTAACTGGTCATGCTCTGGCCATACTTTAATTTTCAGCTCTTAGATTATATTAGAGTACCTAACAGTTTTCCGATCATATTTTTATTCCAGTTCGCCTCTATCCAATTAAACCATAGACCTACATATTTATCAGAAAATCCAGAAGCACGCGGAAGTGGACATCATACGATTCAGTTTAACCGCATTTTCGTTTCATTTCTATTGGAATAACTGCAACATTCCTATCAAAGTATGCGGTTGGAGCGTTGCTTGTACAAGTTAATGTAACAGGTTCCCCCCGTGCACCCCCGTGCTTTATCAGTTTTATCGTAGATTTTATGTTGATAAAGACCTATAAGATAGCGTAGCGCGTAGCGGTTACCATACCGGTCTGACGCGCAATGGGTCCAGGGTTCGATTTCCGGCATGATGAGTTTATATTTCTGCTCTGGAGTTGGGTGTTTGTGTATTCTTGTATGTGTGTGTCCAATGACACCTACTTCACAAGAGAAAATCTGAGAAATATGTTGCTAAGTGTAGAAAGCGTTTTAAGTTTTAAAGCATTTGGGAAAAAGTCAGTTAAGCCGGCTGTTGTGTTCTAAGCCTTTACATTTTTGAGCGAAAGCATTATCAGATTCGGTACAGCCGCTTTATTCAGACAAGCAAACAAACATGCTACGGATTATACGATGATAAAGTTAAAATATCCAATTTCATATAAGTAAACACACAGGCAAGCATAAAAATAGTGTGTAGTTTGTATATCATGTCATACGATAACTGAACATAGAAAAGAAGCTTGTAAAGAAATAATAACCATGTAGAATCTGAAAGGCCCATACAAGACTTCCTCGTGTCTTTACAACTATGTACACACACAAAGATGAGTACAGAATCACTCAAACCCAGAACAATATCCGTAAATAGTAATATTTGTCTGGACAGAATCAAAACCTGAAACTGTACACAGACATACATAAAAAATACGTACTTATTAATTTTTTTTAATTAATTAATTCGTACTACAAATTATTAATTACGAAGCAAAGTCGCGGTGGTATATAAATCAGATCGTAGTACCAGGAGCGCAGAAGCGGGAGGGCGCAGGGCTGTCCCACAAACGCATCCCACTTTAGAAATCAGGCCGATATAAATACACGCTGCACTTGCTCGTGTGTAGGGCTGGGACAAACTGAATTTTGAAAAAAATACTACATACATGCCTATACATTATTTTCTTAGAATAGGAAAACTACTAATATCAATAGAACGAGGGGTTACCAAGAGGGTAGCAACACATCTGATCAACATTGTAGCATGCAATATGAAGCCATGCAGCTAATGCACAAACGGTAACAGTCCAACGGTAAAAGGCCACTGATAGATAAGATGCGAGTTATTCTTAATTGCCCACAAAAGTATACCACACTAGTACCACAATCAACTACCCACAATAGTGAGTATTTCTTCCTTACCCCACCTGAACAAGAACACAGCAGCGCTTAACTGCTCTTTTAATGCAGAAATTGGTGTAGCAGTGGTATACCCGAAGTTGAAACCGAAAGGACCACCACCATTACGCAAAGTCAATGTTAAAGATATTTTTCAATGATTATAACAGTATTTTCATCATCATCATCAACCCATTATTGTCCCACTGGGCACGGGTCTCCTCTCAGTAAGAGGGATTTTAGGTCTTAGTCCATCGTGCTGGCCAAGTGCGAATTGGTAGACTTCACACACCTTTGAGAACTATCTTTTAAGAACTCTCGGATGTGCAGGTTTCCTCACGATTTTTTCCTTCACCGTAAAGCAAGTGATAATTACTTTCTAATACGCACAGTATTTAATAAGAGTATTTTACTAAGTCAGTATAATAAAAGTAATAATTTCTCCGATCGCCACCCCTACGGGCGGCCGTCGCTCGCTATCCAGACTACGTGAATCGAATTATTACTAGTTAAACCATATTATGGGTATTTACCGAATAATTCACTGGTGCACTGATTTATTTCTCAATTATATCTAGGTTTATAGTATTATTACCTGATCTACTAGATAAGGATAACAGGTAAGGATCTGGACTGCATTATCATTAAATTTAAAAGGCTAAGTTGAGTAAACTGAATATTCCGTTTACCAAAAAAAGCAAATCTATCTGCTATATCTTCTTATCTACTTTGACACGAAGAGAGCCAGATACATAACGTGTAAGAATTGGCAGTGGTACACAAAGTAACATAAGATCTTAAGGCCGATCACTTAGCCAATGGTCTAGCACAGTCATTCTCAAAGTGTACTCCGCGTACTGGGGGACTTTACGGGGGCTTGGCATAATACTCCCATTAGCTTATTTTTATTTTATTATAGTATACACTTACATTGTAACATGATTACCCATTATAAAAAGAATGCACGTAACTTTTTCGTTTATTTTGGGACTCCACCAAAAATTTCACTTTTCAAAAGGGCTCCGCTACCAAAAAAGTTTGAGAACTGCTGGTCTAACATATGATTGAAGATAGTAGAACCCTTTTGGTTCCACGGTAACACCACCACACCTACTTCTGCTTAATAACAGCAGTATTAAGCGCTACTTTGATTTGAAGGAATGTAAGGAAGACATATACATCCGAGGCGAGCAACTTAGTCCTCAGAGGTAACAACGCATCTGTGACCGACCTCTATTAGTCTCAACTCTTATCTGGAGATCACAGATATATAGATATATCTTATTAGATAGACTTCGCACTCGTTTGCTTCATCACAAAAAAGACGGCAGTAAATTTTATATCAGTTTTATTGGTTTAAAGCTATAAACTTTTTGCTAACAATCTTAAACATAAAATCTTAAACAGTACAGATTGATCGCGTGCATACCGCGGAAAACTACTGTTCTATTGTCTCATTACCGTAATAATTAATAAATAATTATTGTATGATGGTGTTATTGAAGGCTCTTTTAGTTTCCTGGGTCAGTTTCCCTGTAATTGTGAAATTTATTGATGTTTTCTGAAGTTTAATCGGTTTAAGAGATGTTTGTTTTGTGAACTTCCTCCTGAGGTATTCCCGGAGAATCACGTGGGGTTTTAATGGGGGCAAATGGAGTTCCTACAATCCTGGCGCAACTTACACTCTTAGTATTCGGGAGTAGCAACATACCCGTAAATATATCTGTGCCTGAGCTAAGTCTCTTATTCTACAGATGATTTTTTACAGATGGCAGTAGTGGTCACTCACCATCAGGTGATATGTTCACTTCAGTATCACTACAGTATAAAACAAAGTCGCTTTCCGCTGTCTGTCCCTATTTATACTTAAACCTTTAAAACTACGCAACGGATATAGATGCGGTTTTTTAATAGAAAGAGTGATTCAAGTGGAAGGTTTTTATGTACTAGCATCCATTATATGGTAGAGAATCATGCGAAGCCAAGGAAAAAGCCCGTCTTCTATATTACAAAAAGTTAAAAAGTTTTACTTGATTAAAAAAAATGAAGTCCCTTACATTACTTTATATTACGATATTTTATTCAAACTGTAATTATTACAGACACATTCCTACATGTCTGCTTTGGTTTCCAGTGCAATTTTTGATAAATACACAGTATTCTAAATGTAAGACATTGCAATTTTAAAAGCACAGAGTATTCACATGCCAGACGTCTCACGTACAAAGATATGGAAAATATTTTTAAATTTTATGTACGAGTATAAACTTTGATTTTAATTAAAAACAAGCGATCGATTGACTCGATAATTTACTTTTTATGCATATACATAAACATTTTTTGCCTCTATTTTTTATATTATTTTTGCGTAACAGTGAAGAACCAGGAACAAAAAAAAAGAAACCCCTTCGCACTTTGGTTTGCAAGAAACTTACACGAAGTGATCGAACTTACAGGTATCAAAGTTTTAGGTGATATCACTTACGACTTTTTTCTAATCTGGATTGATTTGTTAACTTAAAAGCTGGTAGAGCCATCACTTACGGATGCTGGTGTTACAATAAATCACAACTCTCACTGATGACTATTTTTTCCTAGAATCACCATGTGTTCGAATATTAACATTGATTATAATATATTCAGCTGAAAGCTCTACGGAGTAACTACTCTGTAGAAGTTATTATTTTACCACACAAGCGATTTTCCAAAATGCTGAACTTATTCTTTGCCACCTGTTTATATCAATTTACCTACAAATACGACCGTAACATACATAATTACATTTTTAAACTCCTTGTAGTTTCACTTCTTAGTATTTTACTTGCTTTAACGGTTAAGAAAATATCGTGAGGATACCTGCACATTTTAGACTCCTTTCAAAAAGACAACTTCTAAAAGTGTGTGAACTCTATCACTTCGCACTTGGCCAGCGCGGTATACTAAGCGCGGTAAGCGCGGTATACTACCCAGATGAGAAGAACACTACCTTGTTGAGGAATACTTGGTTGACTCAGGGGTCCGAGGTTTGAATCCTAGAACCATTTTTGATTTTTGAAAATTATGTACGTATAAAAACAATTATCACTTCCTTTAACGGTGAAGGCAAGTATCGCGAGGAACCCTGCACGCCTCAGAATTCTTAAAAAGTTCTCAAAGGTGTGTGAAGGCTACTTCTTCTCACTTGGCCAGATTGATAGACTATGCCCTAACCCTAAGCCCTCTGTATGCGTGATCCATTCCCTGCAGTGGGCCTATAAAACTACAATAATTGCTTACCGCAAACACGGAAAGCCCGATCCGATCGACTCTCAACTAACTGGATCTACGGTAACTCCAACGTGATCGTCAAATGATTGCAGTATTTCCCCAAAGCAGTCCAATCCGAATGACTCCTCGACTCCAGTAGTTTATGCTAACTCCAGCGTGATCGTCAAAAGATTACAGTATTTCTCCAAAGCCTACTGTCTGCAGCTGTTTGCATAGCTGCTAGATGAGTCGATCATTTCATTAACGCTGTCTGCATTCGCCGCGTGCCTCGGTGCATTGCCAGCGAATGTTTGGTCCAACACGCCAATAGTTACGCCAATATAGAAATTAGATAATTTAGATATCATTTTCTTTAACGACTACTATTGGAATATAAATAATATTTTGTAAAATTGTTGGTTACGCTAATTGGTCGGATGTAACATGTGACTTATAACTCTTATAACTCTAGCTATATAACTCTATTCTTACAAGAAATTGTTTGCTACGCAAGAGCCACACCTATTTTGCCTCATAACAGCAGTGTTCAGCACTGTTGTGTTCTGGTCGGAAGCGTGGTCTGAAGGGGTGGTCCGAAGGGAGACATCATTATACGAGGCGTTCCAGCTCAGTCCTCACGGGTAGCAGCGCATCTGTGGTCGACTCTATGTAGGACTGTGATCTTATCTGGGTTTGATTACAGATATCCACGGGTGGCAGTGGCCACTTACCATTAGATGAACTGAATCGATTAAAATAAAAACGCAAAAATAAATTATGAATATAAATACCAAATTTCACACACGCTGTATAACCAAATATTTGATCAAACGTTGGTTTATGTTTGCCAAACACCCCGCCGACGCCTTGGCAGATAGATCAACCCAAAAATACCCGCATTGTCTCCCTGATCACCTTGACTGACATTAATTTGTATATAAATAAACAATTAAATGTCAATCGAGTAAATGCAACCTGGGAATAATTGTTTAAAATTATGTCCGTGTTAGCGGAGACATATTGTCACCCTTTTTACAATTTCCTAATATTTACAGAGAAATATAAATTTACAAAAATAATTTTAACATTTTAATACTTTTCAATTTTCATTAAATTTAAAATTATACAACGCGTAAAACATACTACACAGTATAGTGTATATCACTACATAGTATAAAACAAACTCGCTTTCTCTGTCCCTATATCTCTATGTATGCTTAAATCTTTAAAACTACGCAACGGATTTTGATGCG
>DWPV01003807.1:0-14586 GCA_018251915.1 Urbanus proteus proteus
TAACATAGGCTACTTTAATTTTCGAAAAAAGCATTAACGCGCGCGCCACTCGCATGCGGGCCTCCTCGGGGGAGCGCAGGATGTAACCTATGTTTAGATAAATATTCCTTTTTACTTTTTAACGTGGGTGAAACCGCGGGGATCAGCTAGTTGTCAATAAAGCAGCAACCGTTAAAGGCATGAAAAGTTTTACCAATTACAATAAACAAAATAAGTTAAGATATATTAGTATTTAAATTCGTTTTGTTTCAAACAAGTTCTTTCAAATGAATGTTCTCACCACTCTTTATTAACGAGTATTATAAAATAAATGTTAAGGTGATAATTTTGAATCATAAACAAGACGTTTACATCTAATTAGCTGGTCGGCTATGTTTCGTTTATTGTTCCCAAATGTAAACACATAATTCCATATTAAGCTCACATTATTAGCTACAGCTATTGGTGAATGTACAGTCGCGTTAAAACACATAACGGTTATGTATAATATTTGTTTTTGGAGATACATACATAATTATGTAAGGTTTTAATGTAATAACCTGTACTGAGTTTATATCTATGTATCAGAAAGAACTCAATTAAATATTTTTAGTACCACAAGAATTCACTCAAAAAAATTAACGCATAAAAAGTGTACTTCAGATTTTTTCCTAGAATAATCAAATTAAATTACAATGCCACAAACCTTAAAATGTGCCAATAATTTTGAAGTGGCGCTATCTCCACCCTTCGCCCTTATTATTCCCATTAGCCACAAAACCATAACGTGATATAGTGATAAGCCAACCACCATGAAACACAACATCGTCACCGGATCTTCTAATAAGATTTAATGGCGTCCCTCGGGAGGGAGGGAAAGGGGTAGGTATCGCTACGTCTATTATCGTGGGAGGATAAAATAGCCCTCTAATGAGGCTGTGCTCGGCTCTGAAATCTTAAATAGGCCCTCATAAGCCCTACTGAGATTTTTATTTTTTTAGGGTTAGGTTAGATTGGGTTATGTATGCAAACTTTCACCTTTTGTCTTACTTGAAAAATCTTCATGTGTACCCAGAATTTTAGTATTATCTATTCTACTTTTCAAATGAACTTGAATACATCATTCATTATATTTCCAATAACAGAGAGTTCAGAGTTTGTTTGTGTAAAAAGAATAAAGAATTAATTAATTTATTAATAAGACATTTTATTTATCTATATGTGTTCACTAGTTTAATAAATTTACCTTTGTATTTATGGCAGTCACGCGCATACATTAACAACACAAAGAACCTTATCAGAATTTCAAGCTTTTTTATCGGTGTTCATAATTTTTCAATCTAATAACATTTAAAAAATATATTATATTTTCATTATAAAGAAATTTTACCAAACAAAAGATGAAAAGATAACTTTTGAAATAAAATAAACGAGATAGTAACATATTTCCAACTCAATTTGTGATCATAAAACTTTTCTAGCGAAGCTTACTGCGTAGGCAGAGATACGAATGTAGAGAATTCTCCTAATTTATCGTTAACTGTATTTTAGTTTATAAATTGCCAATTCTCTTCGAGCCGATGTCATTCCATAAGATTAATGCCAGAAACGGGATTCTAAAAGGAGTAAAAGAGATTTACGAAACTTATTAGACACCTTATTGTTATATGGCTTCTAGTTCGGAATTAGTTTCTACTAGTTATAGTATTACTATTAGATTTTTATCTTCTTTTAATAAGAAATGTTTAGGAATAATTAAAATTAATATAACTCCACTTCGTAATATAACATCTTTACCATTTAAACGTAGAGCCCCTTGTGGCTCGATTCTGGCGGCACCACCGGCACACCTATTTCTGCCTTATAGCAAAAGTGTAGCGCTGCTGTGTTCTTGTTTGAAGGGTGTGGTTAGGGAGACATACTTATCCGCCACGGTCCAGCTTAGTCATCAGGGGTAGCAACGCATCTGTGTCCGACCTCAGGTAGGACTGTGATTTTATCTGGGCTTGACTACAGATGTGCATGGGCGGCAGTGACCACACACCATTAGGTGAATTGCAAGCTCGTCTGCTTCTTCCATCATATACAAAAAACTATTACCTATAGTCTTTATGGGAAGTAAAGCATCTGTTATCATCAAGTAGAGTAGCTATTCTATTTTAAGCTATTTAAAATATTTTATAATAAACAAGGCAAATTTTGTAAGACTTTGAAGTTATTGGTCTATTGTGTCTATTTTTCTATCCTTAGACCTTTTAAATGTCTTTAGGTGCTATTTTAAAAAAAAGTTATATTTTTTAAAAATTGTGTCGCTTTCTTTCTTTTATTGACGCTGTATAAATCGAACGCTGTATAACATATAATAACGCAACCAAATTGGGTTGGTTTAAAAAGATACTAAGTTAATCAAAGATATGTCAGGAAAGGGATATCTGTGCTCAGATATACGCCACCGCAGCTTGACCACCCAACCTAATACTGGAAACTTTTTATACTGGACAGATTTTTTACTTTTGGTAACGAGAACTGATATAAATTTGTTGGTTAACATGTTTTAGCAGTCGTATAAAATAACAGCTGAACAAATTCCTATTTACGATGTCGATAAAACTAAAACATAGTAGAATCGTTAGTAAACAAGAATTTAGGCGAAATCGATGCAATATCGTTACATGCTAGTTCCAATTCATGATAGCACGTCAATTAAACGAAATTCAACCCTTTGAGCTTAGATATACGGAATAGGTTACAGGACTTGGTGAAGAGGAACAGAGTGTCCTACATACTAAAACAATTTTGGTAGCGTTCCAGAAGCGACACTCAAGTTATAATGGCAATGTTTGCTGTTAATATTTTGCTGCGACAATACTACGTAACATCTGTTCGGCAGCTGGTCTTCGGCCCATTTTCTGAACGGTTACATGTGTTATATCTAATACTGAACAAGACAATGTTCCATATCGGTTTGGCGCTTACGATCTTTTTAGGCGAGGTCATGTTGAGTTTCTAAAGTATGAATTACATGTATTGGATCAGCGCAAATCTAAAATGCAGTAAGTGTCGAATTGCAAAGTCCTTTTTGCGTTAATGCTTTAGTAATGAATCGCGAAATAGACCAATTCTAATTGTTCTGTCTAATTACAATTGAATCGTACAACGTGTGCCCTAATTCCTTATTAGATTTTATTATTATACACAGCAGGAGAATATTTTAGTTCAAAATCACTCATGTCAAATATTGATTGAGGTATTAGTTATGAAAACGAAATAATTTATATAAGTCTTTTTTATCTACTTATTCAAGAAAACATTACTTACTGCTAGATATTTCTAAAACATAGTATATATTCTACTTTACAATAAACCGCAAGAAAACTTAACGTTCCCTTGCAAAAATATTATAATGCGATAAAAATCTATAAATTTCTAATAGATATGCATCACAGATTTATTATCCCTAATCAGCAAAGGGGATTGTTTGATAAAGTACGATGAATAAATAAAAGGAAAGAAATAAATTCATATCTTTCCACCGTCTAGACTAACAAGTAGCGAGTGACTTATTAGCCATACTCGTGAATACCCTCTATTCCCTTAAACAAAGGCAGTAGGGGAGAAAGGTCTTAAATATTACTGCAAAGGAGGAAGTAACAAGGCAATAAGCCTGTCTCAGCTATTCTACTGCAGTAGACCATGTGTATACATGTCGTGTTCGAACATTTTAATGGTAATGTTTGTTTCAGCTGTACTACGAATTGTTTGAAGTGTGGATATGTAATCCTAATTATTATAAATGCGAATATCCGTCTATTTCTTTGTTTGTTTGTTTGTTACGCCTTCACGCGTTAACGACTAAACCGATCGTTATGAAATTTTGCACACACATGACCAGGGGTCTGGAAAAGGACATAGACTCTTGAAGGATAGAAAAAATTCTTTTATACCCACATTGTACCAACTTTTATACCTACGGCCTCTTTGTGCGAATGTATACAATAACGCGAGCGAAACTGCGGGTAAAAACTAGTTTAAAATGTTTGAAGAGCTGAAAATGTTAGAAATTATTGAATTTATTATCATTGTCTACCTTGGCTAAAAGTTTTGCCCAGAAATCTGTCGATGCCTTGAATTTGAAACCTGGCTTAGGCGTGGGTCGCCAAAATTTATGCATCTTAAACAAATTCTGTAAAGTTGGACAGCTCCTAATATCTTTAAGTAAATTTCAATTCTGCAAAATGTCATAGCTGGTATCTAAAGCCTAAAGTCACCTGACGGTCATCTAAACTTGAGTGACTAATTACATTTAAATTAAAATTTCTGAATGTTATACCTACTCCGATTTCGCTACTCTAAACATAATTATAGTTATGACGTCAAGACTGGATATAATATCATCCTTGGAATCCCATGATTTAACGTTTATTATATTAAATATCTAGCTGATCCCCGCAATTTCACCTGCGTTAAAAAAGTTAAAAGGAACACATATCTAAGCATAAGTACCACCCCGCGGTCCCACGACAGTGTCCGCATGCACGTGGCACGTGCGCTAACGCGTTTATCCGAAATTAAAGTAGCCTATGTTACGCCTTAGACCTCCAGTTATCTTCCAGTGAAAGTCCCGTCAAAATCGGTCCAGTCATTTAGAATATTCCCTCAGCCAAACAGACAGATAGACATTTTTTAATTGCATTTTAGTTATACGTATCGTGTATACTTTCATATGCATTGAGTGAAAAAGTGCTATAATTAAATCACAAACAGACACTTCAATGTTATGTATTTGTATAGATTTCTTATACAGATTATGTCATCTATAACTTCACAATATTTATCCAAGGTATTTTAACGTTGTTCTTTGTGCATTTCTACAATCTTGAGCATCTATTAGCATTATTCTCTTGACTTTTGCCCCTATATAGAAAATGATAACACAAAAAGTATTTTATACCTAATCCGTCTATTAACAAGACAAAGACCGTCATTTATTCACATCTCTTTGGTCATTATGACTTGATTTATTAGGATTAATTCTTCCAAGATGGTGCACATAGGAATGCGACCTTAAGCGACACAATTCACCGTTTGTTTCAACGGAACATATTTACGGCTCCTTACACGGCCTCGAACGTAGCACTATGTTCTATAAGAGTCTATTGCTGAATGTATTTCTATTGGAGTTGCCATGCATTTGGTTATAACGGGACAAGTCTTAATTTTTTTTACCCTAAAGTTCTTAGATGCACAATATGTACAATGTACATACCCGAAAATCGAATGGTACCTACAAACTTGTAAAAATATTTTGTATGAGATTCTATCAGTTCTATGACACTGTCTTTCCAAACTATAGTATTTCGTTTACTTCATCATAAAAATGACAACATTCTTTCATCACAAAAATTATTGTCATTTTTTACTTGACATTGACAACATTATTTAAGAACAATATCGTTCTATTATGATTTAACCTACCGACTATTAAAGTCCATACTTTTGTTGAATCTATTGAGGGTTAAAAGAACATTTAAAGTATTTTAAAGTGAATAAATATGAGCAGGTATAAATTATATGTGCAGTATTGTGTTTTATGTCTGTTTACCTATTTCATTATTTAACAGTACCTAATTGATGTTGTTTTTGTTCATTAATTTTATAGATACTATTATCAAGGACCAGTCCAACTCTATTTGGTCGTATAGTATCCCTATCCTAGGACGTACGCCGCGTGTTTTACGATAAGTCGTAATTAATGTCGTTGCACAGTGCTTTATTGTACCGAAGTTAGTCGCATTGTATAGTTGTACATCCGACTAAGTTATGGCTCGAGTTTGTCGCGTGTAAATGTTTAAATTAACGGATAAATCAATACAATGTTTCGTTGAAAGAATAACGTTTATACCCCTTATACTAGCGTTTCATTTCAGCGTTAATTGGTGAATTGTACGTGGTTTTATTTCATGTTTTTTTAATGTGCTATATAATATCGTTGACACTAATTTAATCTTTACTATCTTCTATTGTTCTTCTATAAAATATATCATAATAATAATTATTACTTTTATTATTTATATTACTTTACTTTATTTACTTTTTGAAGCATTTATAGTATTTTATCGGACTATTTTTTAATAATCTTAATTTTGTAGTCTACATTTATTACATCAGAAAGTGAATATACCAAAAAATGTAGTTAGTGTGCTTCAAACTGCTAATACCAATTATATTACGATCAAAAGTAGACACAAAAGTTGCTTCAAAAATAGCTAAAGCTTTATACATCATCTTTCAATATAGGTTATTTGTTTCCAAGAAACTGTTCACAAAAATTATATTACATCTAAATAACGAACATAAAATTATTAGTAGCGAAACTCATAAAATTCACTGAACTAAATTCCGTACATCTCAAGCGTAAGTAACAGACTATAATATAAATATTTTCCTAAAATACTACATACGAGATATATGAACACAAGACAAATTAAGGCCTCCTTTAATATTATTCGGTTTGCTCCCAACTTCAATAACATCCTTGATTATTCACGTATCAAAAACCACTCTAGCGTAATATTGTTCATCTGAAGTTTCTACGCGCGGAGGATTCAGGAGTAGATGTAGAAATGTACAAATTACATAGTTATATGGGCAAATAAAAGAAAATATGATTGCATTCGTGGTAGCGAGCGTAATTGAAAAAATGTCTCCGGATTGGGACCGAGACGGGGGTAATGAGATAGGATTACGAGTTTCGCGTTATTGCTCGCTACTCCTAACCGACTTCTATGGTTACTTGGTCGTTTTAGAGCTTTGTACTGCTAAATTACAACATAACAATGTTTTTATGTATAGGCTCTTGTCTTGGGTCCTAACGAAATCAAGCGAGTACATAATGTATGTTCGTATTATTTTTCCACTTAACTGTGATACGTATAATAGGCAGATCAAGGAAGGTAATTACCTTCCTTCTTTATAATTCTCATTCTTTATAAATAACATTCTTTATAATTATAAAGAATGAGTTTTATTAACATAATTTCTAGGTAAAACTGCGTCCTCATACAAGCACATAGTCCCGGCATCTTCGTGAGAATGAATAAAAGAATTTATTTATAAGTATTTGCGTGTATACCTATGTAAAATGTAATATATAACTTTAGTATTTCTGGATAAACGTTATCTATGTAGTTTTCAATGAAATAATGACTACATAATTCAAAGGATTTCAGCGGTCACAAAAGAAGAAACTACATTGAAACCTCATTACAAGTTAAATCGCTTAAGTTTGATCCGTATCGATTGAATTGCAATAGGTTACCTGAACTGAATCAATTAATAATTTCTAGATACGAATGCTACAGTGATAATTTCCCGCGTATTATAAATTTGATTCTAAACACAAGATCCGAATGCTGCATAACTTTTGCAATTTTTAAAAAAATCTGACCTTTTTACACGCATGTATCAGTATACTTGTGTGTAAAAAGATCTCTTCTATCAGTATATGAACAGATTCGCTAAAATACAATTGGTTATCACTGTCATCATTAATTTTATCACCAATTAATTATTATCCCAAAACCTTATCGGAATCCTCATGGGTGCATTGGAAACTTCCGATGAGGACTAAAAACTATCTTCTCCCATCATCATGGAATCAGCACATTTAGTATCGTCTAGATCATCTAGAGTTTCTAGAGTTCTCCCAATTATGAGTGGAGACTCTTGCCCAGAATTGAAGCATAAAAACGGGCGGCGTCAAACTGCTATAGTAAAATGACTTCATTGTCCCAACTGCACGGGAGGCACAAATTACGTCAACAATCAAAACTGCACGCGCTTATTAAGTCGAATAGATAGAATTCTATCGCTAACAATTGCCATCGTTACTTCCACAATGAATGCATCGCGCGTGTTCCAGATAAAATAGGGCTGGCTGATGAAAATCGCAATGTCTATTAATTTTGATGACCCGCGTGGGGAAGCAGGCACTAGTTTGGCATGCAGTAGTTTCCGGGTTCGATCCTCGGCAAAACAGATAATAATGTTTATAGATTTTTGTTATGGGTCTGGGTATTTTAACATTTGTTGTTGTTTATCCATGTGATCCGGGATGCAGGTTAATATATGTACATACGAGCTGAGCCCGATGGGGCAATGCGCTCAGAGAACTCCGGATGGTGTTCCTTGCTGAGACCACGGAGTCCTCTTCGCAGCGCCGAGGACGGCCACCGGAGGGTTTTAGTGCGTTAAAAATCCCACATAAACCGGCGTCGCTCCCGAGGCGTACCTTTTGAAGGAAATACGTTATTTTTAAATTTTTATTGATTTAAATTATGTAATTCGGGTTCCTAATAAGTAAAAATTTGATATTTGTTGATAAACATCTAACAATTATACAAGACTATCTGCATATAGCATAAATAAAATAAGTTCTGCTCAGTATTAAGAAAACTTTGTTGCATATTGTCTTCAGGTTTATGTAAGCGTTAATACGGGAACCATCTCTTAGTTTAGTCTAGAATACTTCAACGTTATATACTTTTAACAGCCCTGGTTGCAACGTAAATACAGGACGTCTTTTATTGCTGCCTAACTGGGAGTCATTTGCAACAATTAACGGTAGAAGTTCGCTTAACGAACCAATTAGGGATCTTCAGTTGCTGTGTTTATGTTTATCGTCTTTATCTGACGATTTACAATGGTTCTCTCAGGTTTAGATAAATCCTATCATTGCTTGCAATATCTGTTTCATCTTACTTTGTGATTTACCTGCAATTTGTATTCAATTTATCGGGCAACGGTATCAAACATTTCAAGCTTCGTAGATGTATTTTTTAAAATTTTTATATGGGAGAAGACCCGTGCCCAGCAGTGCGACTTAAAAAGGGTTGCGGCATACCATTACTATGAATGTTTTTTTACCATATGATAATAATGACCAAATTAAAAAATGTAGTAAAAGTAAATCTGATTCCAAGTATTGTGGCGAAAAAAGTAGTAAGTGAGATAGTGGTGTCACTTTTGAAAAAGTTTCACTATTTTTATCCTTAACACAAAATTGGTGCTCAGAAACTCAAAATATCAGATTTAAAATATGAGTAATCGCAATAAGTAAGAAGTTACCTCATAATTTCAAGGTGATAGAGCCCTTTGTGGTTCTACTCCGGCGGCACCACCGCCACACCTATTTCTGCCTTATAACAGCAGTGTAGCGCTGCTGTGTTCTGCTTTGAAGGATTTGGTTAAGGAGACATACTTATCCGAGGCGTTCCAACTTAGTTCTCAGTGGCAGCAACGTATCTGTGGCCTTATCTTATATGGGGTTAATTACATATGTCCATGCGCGGCAGTGGCCACTTCCCATCAGGTGGACTGCCTGGTCGTTAGCTACTTCAATCAAATGAAAAAAAAACAAACAGAAATTTAATATATCGCCTAACGTCTCTTATTTCCCAAAATATACGAGATTGTATTTCAATTCAAAGAACAACGTAAACAATTGAACGGACAAACACTGAAAAATACAACAGACTTGTAAAATAATAAGCGCATCTCAATATAAGACAGACGTCTTGTTCTTGCATGGCCAAATATTTGCTGGAATATTACATTTTGAATAGAAGATATATTGTATCTTTCCGTAGCAGACAGCACTCATAAACAAGTTTATGTAGACATGCCGATAATAAAATATACAAACAGATGAAAATTGAAGAAAGCTTGGAAGAAATAATGTAGAAATAACTTTAAAAATGACTAGATTTAAATTATTCTAGTAAAGTGATACGTAAAATTCACATTCTTTGTAGAATGTTTATCTTTAGAGATTTCAGGCATTCTGGTTCCTAATTATATTTTTCTTCACTGTTAACATATTATGTTATAATTTATTTATAACAGTGTGTAATGTGTATACCTTCACATACCGTCAAAAATCATAAGTTTAAGTGCTATGGGTTTTAGCCTTGCTAAACTCTAAAATAATATACCGAAAATGCAATTTGTAAAGACGCAATGCAAAAAAGGCATGTATGTCGCTTGTTTTTTCTCTGAGTAACATTCTTGAAGTGAAGCGTTAAAAACAATGTCTTACATAATTTTTGTTTTTGTGGTTTTTTTTTACAAGTTCTTTACTAGTCATCGCCTAATAACAAATGTTTTTGTTAAACAATTCTTCTCAGATTACTACAAGACCACAGTACAAGACTTTTCTATGCAAATGTAAAAAGTCGTAAGTCACACAGAAGAGACGCAGGACAGAAAGGAAGGCGTAATCTAATGCCCATTTCCATAATATATATCCACATCATTACAAATAGGTGTAGCGGTGGTGCCGCCAGACTCGAACCACAAAAGGCACTACCACTACCAATTTATGAAACGTCATTACTATTTTTTATATTTAATGATGGGACACTGCTGTTGTCGCCGATTTTGGCTACTACGGTAAGTTATATCGACTTTTAAAAGTGGAAACGGCGCCTATACCGCGACTCATCCACGCCCGACGTCTCTTCTGCCTAATCTAGTCTAAGAATTTCTTAACCTGTAACTGTGACGTGGTCGTGAATAAATAGGCATTCTATTATAATTTTACTACTCTAATAAGGCTCTTGTACGCTACGTACAGTTATGTGGCTTGTTCGGGTCAGGTCAATAAGAACACGTTTGACTTCGAAACTAAAATGGTTTAGTTCGTGATTTGAATACGCTTATATTTTAGGAGTAAGAATTAAATTAAGGTATGCATGATTAGTAATCGATACGCCACTTACATTAGTGTAACTGTACGTATTTTGACCCCCAACGCAAAAAGAAAGGTGTTATAAGTTTGAATTGTGTATCTGTGTATGTGTGTATCTGTCTGTTGGGCTGTAGAGCCAAAACGAGTAAAACTATTTGAATGCTGTTTTTTTTTATTTAGAGCTCTGTTTTAAAGTATGTCGTAAGATAAAGACACTTATAATTAAGGTATTTTTTTATTTAGTTCTCAGTGCTAAAAACGCTTCCCTGTCCAACTTAAAGCTGGACTATATATGTAATTATACATTATGAGGGACGACAGCAGAGCAGTGATAGCTTAATGGTCAAAACTAGGCCACTCAATCGAGAGGTCCGAGGTTCATTTCCCGGGCACGTGGGCACGGTAGACTAAGGCCTAAAATCCCTCTCACTGAGAGGAGACCCGTGCCCAGCATTGGGACAATAATGGGTTGATGATGATGAGGGACGAGGGACAGTGGCCACCTACCATCAAGTTGTCTGACTGCTTATTACATACCTACTTCTGTATTACAAAAAAATATTTCTTGATATTTTAACATCTGCACATTTTTTATTAAAAAGTTTTAGTATAGTTGGTTAGTTATCAGCAAGTTCTCAGTTTCAATCAATTAATTCTCATAAACACAGATCATGCGACACACATTGAACTAAATCTATACGGTAACGTTTTGTCATTTCTATTTATAGATGCACTCTTAGTTTGTTCCCAGCACGTTAATTAGACCGTATTGATAGTTAACCCATTTAATTTGTATGCGGAAGGATCGTTTGGTACTATGCCAGGTTAACATCTTTCACTATTGACAATTTTTATTAGAATTTTAATGGGTTTACAATATAACACTTTCCACTTTATACTATCCGAATTTCTTGGCTACGATCAGTTTAAGATTAAGATCGTTAACATTTTATTACCATATTTTCGATCTCTGGTTATCCTTGCTTATATTTTTTAAGTTTACTAATTTACTAGTTTACTAATTACAGTAATACATAGTCGTGTCAGCTTAGTGGTATAACTATCGTCTTTTAAGCAATAGTCCAGGGTTCGGTTCCTCATCTCGGTTTTTTTGGCGTATTTACCTACACATCAATCATCACTTACTTTAACAATATATAAAACGTAGTAATTAATTAATCGTAGATACTTCAAGTTTCCCTGTAATCTGAGACAAGAGTCCACCTCTCATACTCAGAGGAGCTCATTTTGTAGAACTTCATAAAATCTGTTGAGGTTTGCATAAATATTTTCATATATTCTTATTCCAACTCGGCTAGTAGTTAAGTTGTATTTAGTTTTGTTCCTCTTGTCAACGTAGGCCCAAGAAATAAACTGCAAGCGATTAATTAGAAACATAAAAAAAATTAGGCTCTATAAATTGAATTTGTGCGCATGAAAAATTTTGGTCTATAATTATATTATCTTAGTGTGGTACATCCTTAAATATTATTTGTTTTTAAATTTAGTTATATTGCATACAATTTATCGTAGCGTTATTTTTTTTCCACATTTAAAGAAATATGCCGCAAATAACATATATTTTTTTATAAAAGATCCGAATAACATTCAATAACAACATGTAATTTCAATACGAAATGAAACATTGACATTATCCGCTGCAACTTACATTTAAACCACGGCCATTAAAGGGCTATTATTTATCTTGTGCAAGATGGATGGCGTTTAGCAAAGAAAACAATTTAATGGAATATTCCGGTGGTCGACAAGTCACTTAACCGTAACCCGAGAGCCGCTTGATGGTAGCATGTTTACTCTGTAACCCGATACAGGAGCGCTTTGTCCCAGTTTGTAGTATTTGCTCACTCAAATACTTTATTCCGCAGATAAATAAGTTTAAGTGTAAGTGTAGTTTGTGCTGTCGGCTTGTGTGAGGTTATTTTATGAGTTATGCGTATTACTGCGTATACTGTGTTCGTTTTCTTAGGTGTGCGAATATTTAAAATTAGCAAATGAGAATGCTATCTATCAGATACATTACCACTCACTAATATTTATAACTAGCTGATTCCTGCGGTTTCACTCGTGTTTAAAAACTAAAAAGGGATACATATTTAAACATAACTAAAACTCTCCCGCGAGGGGCCCGCAGGCGTGTGCTTTTTTTTAATTAAATTAATCTGTGTTACGCCTTAGACCTTCAGTTATCTTCCACTAAAAGTACCGTGAAAATCGGTCTAGCCGTTTGGAAGATTATCTCAGCCAAACAGACAAACAAAAAAATTATAATTGCATTTTTGTTATAGGTATCGTGTATACTTTCATATGCGTTTAGTAAAAAAGTTGTTATTTTGAAATCACAAACAGACACTTTAATTTTATTTATTTTTATAGATACATAATATAAATAAAATTTCGAGATTATACCTATTTAAAATAGGTAGTACAGAAAAATATTATATTAAATAATCCTACCATTCATAATAATTACACACCACTCTTCACATATAATTCAATTTTACCCTTAATTTGGCACATGACCCACTCATAATTCTTTTTTATTTAATTTAAACCCGTTTTAAGCAGTTATAACCGAATAACTTTCTAATGCTTCTTTATCAAATTTGAATAGTTACTGATATAGCCACGCGACTAACCGCATTCGCGATAGCAGTTGCACATAAATTTGGTCATTAGATTCTGGTCTAATCTTCTCAGCGAAGTTATCTCTAGAAACATAAATTATCAGTTGTCCTATCGATAGAGCGAAAAGATATGCGATATAAAAATTAAAAGGAAAGAATCAGACATAACCAAACGTTTAATTTTGAAATCTTATTCTTTACTAGTAAGTTTGAAGCAGGGAAAGTTAAGTTAATAAAAATAAATAAGATTTATAGTAATCATAAAATTTTAAGCTAACAATTTCACAATGGGGTCAGAAAAAAATGTGCTACAATTATTTATCAATCGATATGCTGATGACAATGTTTATGCAATGCAACAAAATGTTTCATTTCCCAAATATGAATGTTAAAGATAGTAAATTACAAAGTTAAAGATCTTGTCGGTATGGTAATATTTATAAGTTAATAGTAAGATTTAAATGTATGTTAATCTTCTCCGTTATGCGGAAGTCGATTTCGAGTAAAAATATCATTTGTTTTGAAACGTTCGCATATCTGCTGATGCTATCTTATTAGTTAACTTAATAGTTTCTCAATAGCGATCAAACAGTAGCCTTAAACCAAAGTCCCTAGTGAATTTTGGAGGAATAATTTTATGCTCGTTCGGATTATTCTTTTTATCTCGACCCCAATGCCACGGGTCGGGAATCACGTCGTTATTGAATTATCATTTGAATATGATATATGGCAAGATAGTGGATTCGGGGCGCGGACAATTGCTATGAAATTTGGGGTCCGCGTGATTGGGTCTGTGAGTTATTGCCCTGGAATTTGATATCCTGATCCGTTGGCCAAACATAGGTTAATTTATTAAAGCGTTTGGGTATTAATGTGTTGAATGGTAGCGCGTGCCGCCTTACGTTAAATTGTGGGAATTATTTTTCATTTATTCTACTAGCTTTTGCCCGCAGCTTCGCTTACGTGGACTACTGAAATGGGATGAAGATTGTCTATGCATTAAAGCATTTGTGTGCCGAATTTGTTAAAAACCCGTTAAACTATCTTTGCCTAAAAGATTAATAAACGTTTATCGATCTACCCATTCTTCGATCTATCCAACCTTCTATACTCGACATTTGTAATATTAGTAAGTAACATTAGTTACTCTCGACCCAACAATTCTGTTTTATAAGTTTGAAGCTATGCGTATAAGTATTTCATATGTATATGACA
>DWPV01003808.1:0-14586 GCA_018251915.1 Urbanus proteus proteus
GGGAAAAAACGGCGATGTCCACTAAGATCCATTAATGGATCTTTTTACACTTTTATGTCCACTTTAATCTATGATCCAAAAAACTGGACCAAGCATGTCCCAAGCGGTACACATCGTTTTAGTTGAAAAACCGGGACTGTCCCGCCAAAATCGAGACATCTGGCAACACCGAACGTTAAAATTATCTAGAAAGTAGAAATTCTTTGCCATAACATATATTTATTTATAAAAATAGCTAACAGCAATAATAGACTTCGTTGTCATAGCAACAGATAAATCAATTTTTGACTATTTACCAAGTTTCGCTCATATTTTCCAATTAATTCACAAAATGGCGTGCAATGAGAACGTAATAAAGAATATGGCGAACGAAATAGCGCGGAACTGCCAAACCCACAGTGTGACGGTAGAACCAGACTTCGTGACGTATCTGATAGAGTTATTACTCTTGAACCCGAAGTATGGGAAGCTGTTCTCGAAGACCATTAACAGGAATAACCTTGAGTACTTCGTGAATGAGTGCGTTGATATGATCATACGTAAGTACATTGTATCTAGAATTTGGGACATGGAGCACCCTCGGAGAATGGTTATCGCCTAGAGACTCAATTCATCATCATCATCAACCCATTGTTGTCCCACTGCTGGGCACGGGTCTCCTCTCAGTAAGAGGGATTTTAGATCTTAGTCCACCGCGCTGGCCAAGTGCGAATTGATAGACTTCACGACCCTTTGAGAACTTTTTTTAAGAACTTTTTCCTTCACCGTACGCACACTACGCACATAAATCAGAGGTGCCCGGGATTTGAACCTCGATTGAGAAGCCAAGTTTCAACCATTAGGCTATCAGGGCCCCAGTTAATGCCTAATAATTCTGAATTTCTTAACTATGTGCCACAAATATTCGCTGATTAGAACTTGAACAACTTGAGCTTGAGCAAATGAATGGCTCATTGTCGCTTTAATGTTTTTAACAGAAAGTTTCTTTAGAGTCCACTGTTAGGTATAAGCTTCTTCTCATAGGGCTTGTGTTGGTGATCGCAGTATTAGTTTATATGACACAGGAAGACGCTGCTGCTCTTATTCTCACTTCCTGGATTCTGTCCATTTGTTACATCGCCCATTTGTTACCTCCTATGACATCCACTGGAAGAGACGGAATGGTGCTATTCAAGACCGATACGGCACGGATAATGGGTTGATAATAGATGGTATTGTTAAAAGTAAAGATTAAAAGTATTTACATAAAACTTACAATTAGGATCTACGACGAAATGTATTATTAAGTTACTAGCTGATCCTTTGCGGTTTCACCCGTGTAAAAAGAAGCGATATATATCTAAACATAGACTCCACCCCGCTGTCCTGCGACGGCGCGTGGCGTGCGCGCTAATGCTTTTTCCAAAATTAAAGTAGCCTCTGTTACGGATTCCACCTTCAACTATCTTCTAGTGAAAATCCCGTCAATATCGGTCCAGCCGTTTAGAAGATTACCTCAGCCAAACAGAGAGACATAAAAAAATCTTTTTAATTACATTTTCGTTACTGATATCGTGTATACTTTCATATGCACTGAGTAAAAAAATGTTATTTGGAAATCACAGACAGACACTTCAATTTTATTTATTTGTATAGACTATTATTTGAAATTATTAACCACCTAGCGTAACTTCTAGGTGGCGAAACAGCTATAAACACGATGAAGATGCAGCACGTAATGTACACCAACTACGATAAGCTACAGAACCTGATAGACAAACACCTAGAATCTATAGAGCGGTGCTTACGACCGCTAGTCAACGAGATTCTCGACGAAGACCCAGAGGTCTCTGATGAAGCTGAGTTCAAGAAACTGTTCCGAAAGATCGCCATTTATATTGTTCTTTGCAGCGGATTAGGGAATCCGGGAGCTATCACTGTTAGTACGGAAGTTTCATAAAATTATACGTCACAGAACATTTCGTTGTAGCCCTTTCTCCGCGTAGGTAAACCAAAATGAAAAAACTATAGGATTTTCTGCCTTGTGCTTCGATGCGGACGGTAGTTTACTCGTACCAAACATTTTCAAAACGCCTGGAGGATCACTGACAAGTCTTGACTATTGTTATTCAACTATAACAATTAAAAATGACATGCGCTGCGAAAGGGCGAAGCACAAAAGCACATATAAAATACCTACAAGCGGCATATAGGTTGGATAGCCAATCGTGCCCTGTTTTCTTCATTTAGCTATAGCTAAGCTACAAGAGCTATGCACGCTTAGAAATGAAGTAGTTAACCTACTCTCATTAGCAAATTTTTCGTAGCAGATTTGCTGAGTAGGCTGAACCTTAGGGCGGCAGTGCCAAGGGCAGAAAAAAAAATATTTTGGACAACCTATTTTTCTAACTTTCGGAGACTATTTTTTTTCTCGACGACCTATTTTCGCCAACTTCAGAGGGGTCTCAAATTGAGATTTTCTAATTCCGAAACTAAAGTATTGACTGGTAGAGGTCGGCAGAGGCAGATAAATTTCAATATTCTACTGACAGCAAATGTCTAAATTCGCTAATAATTTTACAGACTCTAAAAGAAGGTATGGGCGCTCTAGAAAGCGTCTTTTCTCTCGATGACCTACGCGTGTTCGTAGCGCTTCCACGGGCAGAGAAGTTGTCGCAACTGAATGAACTGATGCAGATCACCTCTGGAGTGAGGCTCTTCAACCGGGATTGTAAGAAGGGTGGCGAGGGAATACCTGACTGTAAGTGGAAGATTGTACCTGTGAATGTTTTGACTCATAAAGTTATAAATACACTTAAATCGAATAGTTATATCTAATTTGGTAGAATTTCCAAAACAAAAGTTAATTAGGACATAGCATAGGGTTTTACTGACGTTTTACGTTGAAATATAACCCTTAAACCAGAGCAACGATTTAAAAAATTCAACGTAGACGAAAGCAGCCGAAATCTAGTCGGAAATCTCTGATTATTTCGACCCAACCAATTTCGAATCAACTGCCCTGATGCATTTTTTAACGACTTTTATTCAACGTCCACTTGAATAGGAAGGTACTCGCTAGTTTTAGGGGTAAAATATGCTACTTAACGGAACTTATAATCACAGCACATACGCGAGACAATAAGTGGGTAAGTGCATGAGACGACTATATCCCCAAGACCCTAAATAACTGAATTACTAGATGTCTGTTTCAGTGCCATTCAACCTAGTCGACGCTGGTAAAGCCTGCCTAGCTTCGCTCTCGAACTCCCTCATATCGGTGATGCAGCGGGTCAACTCGCTGACCACGGCGGTTGAAGATACTATCACGATACAGGACGAGACCGGCAACATCGCTGTCGACGTGAAGCCTGACTGCAATTTGGATATGTAATTCGTTGATTTAATTGTTGGTTCGGGGTTTTATAAGCTTTCATTTTGTATGTAGACTTTATATTTTCAAATAACCTTTCTAAATGTTTTTCTATGTTATAAAGGATTTCTGTTTTTATTCTTATTTTCTGACCCTGCTAGTTTAGAATTAGTTTTCAGTCAATTTAAATTTTCTGAACTCGATTTTTTTTGACGTTTGGCTTTGTTTACGGCTATTTTCTTGATGTAAAAATACTGGTATGTCTTAAATTCCTAGACTGAATTTTTATAGATTTTTGTTGAAATTTCTGTTTTGAGATTTATTCTAGTATCGTAATTCAATTTTTTTTTTTCATTTTTTTGAGAAGACTATTATTATGGATATCTGCGTAAATGACTATTACAATACAAATGACAAAATAGTAAGTAGGTCAGTGTAAAGCATATAAACACAAGAAAAGAATTCCGATTCCTACGATACAGGTATCAATTAGGAATTTCCACATTCACCAGAGAATTTCATTTCTTTTTAAAATATTTTCCATGATCACTTACATAAATTCCAGTGAAGACTACAAGAAAATATTCGAGTTGCTGGCGTTCAACCGTCAATACGAGGTTTACATCAGGAAGCTCCTCACAGACGTAGAGGCGATGGTGTTGAACGGTACACAGTGTGTGGAGCGGGTACGCCTGGTGCTCGAGGAGTTGCACAGCGCTGTGAAGTATAAAGCCGCTGTGCCGGTCGTTACTGTGTATGTAAGTACACAGTAATGTCGCCTATACATATTGTATGGAACTCATTGCATTTTTACATAATTGACGTATGTGACTTTATAGTATTAACTGAGTAGTAGTAAGAAACGAAAGCAGAATTTCGATAATAGTTAATACCTTCTGTTGTCCGTTTCTGTAAGAAACTGCTCTCTGCTATGGTATCGTAATATAAGAGTTAATTTTATTCGTCTTGTAATAAATAATCTATCTAGTAATTTAGAGGTATAAATACATATAAAAAAGTATGGTCCTTCGAGCCTGATAAATTACGTCGACAATGACACCGAATTTATTAAAAAATATCAAAATGATCATTGTTGCTTATTGATACCTGTCCCATAACAATCTTACCGTATCCCAATTAAAAAACAATAATTCACATGATATATTTTTCAGCCACTATTCACAAACCTATGGCAAGTATGGCGTGCAATGCAGAACGTTATGTATCTCATATCAACAGTGAACCGTCTCATGTCTATTCTGAACTCTATCCAAGAGCACATGAGGATACCGTATAACACCCTGGACAAGATGCTGCAGGGTAAACAGGTAACCTATTGATTACATAATTTATAAACAATAATCTCTTCTCTACTTATAATAAAATTGTAAAAGGTCGATGTCTGTACATTGAAGATATCGAAAAAAAATTACATAGGAGGTATTTGTTAATGCAACAGAACCCAAAACAACAGTTTTTAAAAAAATTGTCTGCCTGTCTGTCTATCTGTTTGTTGCTGTTGAATACGGTTTTCACCGATGGATTACTGGACTGAACTTAAAATTTAGGCATAGACATATATAAAAAATAAATATTAACGGGTCTGTCTGTACATCGACCAATATGCGTCATAATTAATATATATAAAACTATAACAGATTCGTGTTTTCAATTCTCTAAAATATAAAAGGAAAGAAGACACAATTAATGTTTAATATGAAAGAAACATTACATATGTATTGTATGTTCCAGGTAATATCAGATCAAGACAGAATGAGTGGCAAGGTCAGCATCGAGGAGCGACTGTCTCTCGGATCCTTGAAGAACTATGTCGCGTACACCGACAGCAATACGTGCGTTAGAGAGAAACATGTGCAGGTAATTGTTTTAATTTTGTTTATAGATTGACCAAACGACAAGGTAGACGGGCTATCTGCAGGAAAAATAAACTAGCAATACCAGATGAATTGCCAATGTATCTTTGAAGAAGAGAGCAAACGGGCATATAAAGTCCAACACTTAGATAGATATTGTAACAAATAATATTAGTCTTACCTGAGGTTAGATACAGATGCATTTCACCCATGAAAGAAAGAGACAACGAGAAGTGGCACGTGGGCAAATTATCAGCTTAGTATACTTAACGTCAGTGCTTCCCAGTCATTAAGACACGTAAATTTTATTTTGCGGGTTGCAATTTTTTTGGAAAACGTCGTGAACGTGCCTCATTAATTGTTGACAACAGAGAACAAATAAAAATGCAGGTTTCTTAGCGGTAAGAATTCGATTAGATACTAGTTTTTACGTATATGTTTGGCGACAGCGGTTTCCATACTAATCGGCTCCTATGCCACTCCTGAACACTGAGAAATATATAGGAGCGCATTAGTTAAGTGTGTCTCCTTTACCACACCCTTCAAACCTTAACACTGATGTTATAAAGTAGGTACTATTCATTTGAACAACTATTACCGCCCACATTCTAGTTCCTGGGATTCTGCGCCCTTTGCCTATGCGTTGGGGCACTGGTTCCTAGCAACTTGAAGGTCGGTTTGATCAAGAGCAAGGGCGGTCGCTACGGCTTCTGCAGCGTCAGGATGGCTGCACGATTCAGTAAGGACCCACAGAGGTAATTTGCTAATATTATTAGTTCTTTAGTTTCAATTAAAAAAAGGTGTGTGAAGTTTACCAATTCGCACTTGGCCGCGGTGGACTGCCTCTCACTAAGGTGAGACCCGTGCCCAGCTGTGGGACAATAATGGGTTGATGATGATGATTAGTTCCTCTTGGATATGTGAATACTCTTAATTATATGGATCAATAATCTCTTACAAGCGTGTCAATTGAAGTTTTGGTTGTAAACCTTGTTTTGTCCCAGGGCTGGGAACATATCTTCCCACAATTACAGAGGAGCGTAGGACTTCGACCTTTTGGAGAAAGGGTGCTGCTAAGAAATTCGAAAAACGTCTTAAATATTGGATTTCTACCATTAAGCCGAGGCACATAAATTAATTATATGTACTTCGGACCAATTTTATTTATTTTTAAATTTAATAGGTATGTGAACGAAGTACTGGATTTCTCCCGAAACAATCCCCACGTGATCAACCTGTTGAATATAATAGAGGATGTCTCGAAAGTCAAGAATATTGATTGTCTAGTCACAAAATTTGCAGCTAAAAGTAAGTATTTGCATTTACCCTTCAATTGAATGAATGAATGAATTTCTCAAATGAATGAATGACATTTCTGATATTTTGTAGGTAACTGTTTTTTTATATTTTTAGCCAAGGTACAAGATAAGGATATACAGACAGAAACACACCCAATCGATTCTTATATAGAGAAGAATTATAGTTGGGACTTATGGGAATGGAAGAGACGGGCTTGTCAATGGGTAAACTACACCATCTATTTGTTATATTTAATTTCATAATTAAAGTGATTTAACTCTTTCTTATTTTATGCGGACAGCAAGTTTATTTAATTGGCTATTTCTTTCCATTATTAAAAGTAACTTGAATCCATTGCAATCCGGTTCGAGGGACCAATTTATAATCGGACACAAATAACACAATAGAACAAAAACCGGCCATGTTATATGAGTCATGTGACAAATTATAAAAAAAATACTTTTTTAAACGCTAATACGAATTGATTAGTTGCAATTGTAACCAAACATGATATCTACTGCTAAAATGAATAGTAGGGTATTTACAAATTAAAAAAATCTTTTACCTAATAAGTTGTTTTTTCAGGCCACAATAGTAAACTGCCGCACCCATTCCACTCAGACAAATCTGAGCCACTTCAAATCCGAGATCCACAGTCAGACGGTGGAAGCGAGGAACAAATGCTTGCAGACCAACAAAGACGTCGGCATCAACACCATTCCACGGCAGGTGTTCATGTGGGGCCTTAGGGGTCAGATTGGGGATGGGCAGCAAGCTATGGATCTGACTGAACCACACTCGGCTGATAAGAAAAAGGGTTGGTTGTATATTCATTATTATAGAACTAGCTGATCCCCGCGGTTTCACGCGCGTTTAAAAAGTAAAAAGGAATACATATTTACTTAGGAATACATATTTTATTAGGAATACATATACATAACTGAAAACCCGCTCTTGAGGTGGCCCGCATGGAGCGCGCGCTAATGCTTTTTCCAAAATTATAGTCATTTATGTTACGCCTTAAATCTTCAGTTATCTTCCGGTGAAAGTCCGGTCAAAATCAGTTCAGCTATTATGAGATTACTTCAACCACATGGAGACAAAGACAGATTTTTGTTATAGGTATTGTGTATACTTTTATATGCATTGAGTAAAAAGATGTTCTTTTGAAATCACAAACAGGCACTTCAGTTTTATTTATTTAGTACCTACTAGAGTAAAATCAATAAATCTCATATGGTTTTTATTGGTTTTGGTATTAAACATTTCTATTTGTTTTAGCTCACGTGATATCGGTATGCCAGTGGCCCTGTGTGAGTCCAGAAGAATTTGAGCCTTCACACAAGAATATATAAACAAAATATTTGTAGCTACAAAAAATATATTTATAAACTTATTATGTGTAGTGGTTTTAAATCATTTTGTAAGGTTTACTGATTTAATAAATTTTGTTCTCGTAAAATTTTTGTATGTATTTTTAATAATATTCTCATTTTATTTAAAGAAGAATTAATTTGATAGTTATGATTTTTTCCAAAATACTGCTAAGAGTATGTCGCTGTACATACTTACCAGTTTGGAAGGTGGTAGATGTTTGTCATTAGACTCCAGTGGCATCACCGCCGCACCTATTTTTGCCTTATAACAACATTCAGCGCTGTTGTGATTTAGTTTGGTGTGGTAAGGGAGACATACTTATCCGAGGAGTTTTAATTTGTCCTGAGGGATAGCAACGCACCAACGGCCAACGTCAGTTTGAACTTTCAGGGGTTGACTACAGATGTCCATGGGCGCCAGTGTCCACCTATCAGTAAGTGGACAGAATGTTTCCTACGTGGATATTTTATTCTAAAAAAATAAAAAACTGAACTTGATAGCAGTACATTTATTTCCGTAAAGAACCAAACGCACACCGAGCCTGTCGCACGAACGCGACGTCGTCGGCGCGTTGCCGCAGCGTTTCCGCGTCCAGCCGCAGCGACTCGTACGTCGATACCAATGCTGCTAACGACATTGGTAGGATGCTGTCCGGTACTGACAGTTTGGAGAAATTTATCTGGAATCGAAAACATTGATAAATGAAAAATTAACACTTAAATAGTATACACAGAATGCCATGAAAAATTACAATATACTGTCAAAGTTTTTAAAGAGCCACAGTATAAGGTTTATACTGTATAATATAAACTAATTTATTAATTCATAAGAAAAATATCTATTTATGCACATATAAATAGTGATTTTTCACAAAAAATCTATAAGTATGGAACTAAAGAGCCTCTGGTTAAAATCCATAGAGCCGGAGGTTGCTGACTTCTGCAATACTGAGATTTTATCCTGTATGCCATGAATACACCCAAGACCGTTTCTTGGGTGTATCCATATGAGATTGAGAAATGCCTCACTTACTACAAGGCAACCATGTTAGTTCTAAGAAGTAACAACGCTTCTTTGATATACTGTAAACTGCTTGATTGATAAAACCTGCTCTAATAAACTTGGTTACAATGTTCACAAGCACCACTGACCAACTGCCATTAGGAATAAGGATATAAAACAATACGTACCTTTGCCTTTTCACAGCTTTCCTCATACGATCCCACCTTATGCTTTAATTGCCTAATGTAATCCTGAATATTATCCGGGTTTGGATTTTGGCTGCCAATCAAATCTCTCGAGCAAGCTAATTCCTTCCTTAAATCCTCAAGAAACTTCTTATTCCTGTCAATTTTTGCTTGCAGTTCAGCATTTTTCTGTTTCAATTTAAGTATCTCATATTCTTCTGCAAGTTTCTCCGATTCTTCACGAGAATGACGTAAGGAAAGGGTTGTTGAGTCAAGTTGTTCAATCTCTAATGTTGTTTGTAGAATAGCAACTTGCTTAAGGAGTTGTTGACACTTCTGTGGCAATGCCTCAACAGGCATGTTGAGTTTTGTTAGGATTTCTGATGTGATTGCGGCTGAAAAAACAAATATATGTAGTATTTATTTTAAAGATGCAATTATGCACACATATGGAGTTTCTTGCGCCGCCTCTTCTCCATAACTAATAAATCTTTTGAGGTGGTGGTAGTTTTTGATGTTCAAAAACAGTTCAATATGAATCTACTTTGAATTAATGACATTTGAATTATTTTACACTTTTGTTAAGTTATAAGCAGCGAAGGCTTATTTTGGTTGATGTTTTATTATTTTTTAATCTTTGTTGCTTTGAATGGTAGCAATTAGTTGACTTCCAAAAAGATTTCCATATGAGGCTGTTTCTATTAAATATGATTTGAATTTGGTTGGTTTGATGCGCAAGTGGTCACTGCTGTCCAAGCAGGTCAAAAAGCCCCCACAATATAGAGCAATAGTTTCTGTGGTTGATGCAATATAGTCTTTAGTGACTAATAAAATATCTGGATAATCCCTGATTGTAATTTGTTTGTGTAGTAAACACCTTAGCTTAGTTTGAAGACACTCATTGCGGACCAGTTACCATACCAATTTGACGCATAGTAAGTCCCGGGTTCGATTCCCGGCCAGACAGATAACTGAATAAATTTAGATTTCTGTTCTAGATCTGGGTGTTTGTGTATTTTTCTTTGTGTTCTTAGTACCCACGACACAGGAGAAAATTCTAATGTGGATATGAGTGTAGAAAATAATTTTGAAAATAATATAAAAAAATAAATTATTATAAATGTGAATGTTTTGTATAATGATATGTATCAATTCTATATAAGCCTTAATAATGCTTGCAATAAAAAAGCCTAGGTAACACTTACTTATTTATTTACAAACACACATAATTTTACATTATCTAACAGTTACTACAAATAACAATCACTCAGTTTTATCTAAACTTGGAAAATTGACAATATTCTCAATTCTTCTAGCAACATTTAGAAGTAACTCCTCCGACAAACATGGTCCCATGAGTTGTAATGACAATGGACACTTATTCTTCGACAAACGAATTGGTATGGATACTGCAGGAATTCCAGCCATGTTGGCAGGTTGTGTACAATAATCCTGAAATGCACATTGATCTCTATTATGTTTTGATGAAAAGTCTTTGTATAACGGTGCATCTGACAATGTTGTTGGTGTTAAAAGACAGTGAACAGTCTCGTTCCCGTAAAAAACATTATTAAAGTCGTTCGAAATCAATCTACGTAGTTTGAGAGCTTTAACGAAATATTTCTCATAGTTTCTCGTTAGTAAGAAGTAATTGCCAGTGAAAATCCGTGACCGCACAACATTGTTGAATCCTTCACAACGTGTTGAGGCATACAACTCTTCGGTTGAATAATCAGCATCTGTTCTTAGACCATATTCCAAGCCATCATACCTAGCCATATTACTGGCAACTTCACACTGGTTTAATATTGAGTACACGGCAATGGAAACGGATGTGTTCGGTAACGAAACTGATTTAACTGAAGCTTTCTCGTTATCCAACAAGTCTGCTACATGCTTCCATGTGTCTATTACTTCTTGATCCATTCCTTGACAGTGATACTCTTTGGGTATACCAATTTTAATTTTAGACATATCAAAATCTTCATCAATCGTTATTGGATTGAATTCTCGTTTAATTGTTGTTGAGTCTAATTCATCCGGTCCAGCGACACAGTTTAAAATATTTGCAGCATCGACAACAGTTCTGGTTAGAATGCCCGGTACATCCATGGAGTTGACTAACGGTATCAACCCATATCTAGATACAAGACCGTACGTTGGTTTAAGACCGACGACTCCACAGAGAGCAGCTGGGTTTCTTGTTGAACCTCCAGTATCTGACCCAATGGCAGCGACGCAAGATCCTGTGCTCACAGCAACAGCGCTGCCACCTGAGCTGCCGCCAGCGATCCTCCAGTCCTCTCCATCAGACCACGGGTTTCGTGTTGGTCCAAATATGGAGTCTATAGTCCCCGCGCCCATCGCAAACTCATCCAAATTGGATTTACCAATTAAACAAGCGCCAGAGTTCATTAATTTTGAATAAACCGTTGCATCGTACGCTGGTACGAAATTTTGTAGCATTTTAGAAGCACAAGTAGTTGGTATGTTTTTCGTACAGAAATTATCTTTCATAGCTATCGTTATACCGTCTAAAGGCTTAGCCTGTTTGTCGATGTAGAAGCGTTTCTCACTCTCCACGCTCTGGTCTTCCGCTACATCCTCAGTTAAAGTAATAAATGCATTCAATTCGCGTTTTTGTTTAGCTCGCTGTAAACATAAATCTACGAAACTTGTAGGCGTTAGTAGTTTCTCCCGGTACGCTTTGTGTATCTCTTTTATCGTGTATGATGTTAATTTGTTCATTTTTAGTTATAAATAACACTATTTATCTTAAATTTATTTTTATTTTTACAATAACGAAAGGTTAGAGCAGCGATACACTGACAAGACTGACAATGCTCCTAAATTACGTTGGTTAAATGTCAATAAAAGTCACTTTTAACAAATGTTCAACCAAATTTGGTAGGGTAATGTAACGTATTTTAAAAAATATGATATTTAAAAAGTACCTGTTGACTGTTTTTCTGCTTGGGTTCTCATAATTATGTTATCATGTAACTTTACATATTCCTCATTACCCGCTATATTCATTTTCATGATTAATTTATATTCTAGAACCAATAAAAAAGTATAAAACACAGTGTTTTGGTTCGATTTGAATTTCACACAAGTTGACATTGACATTCGACCTAGGTCTATGATTGTCAAATTTGACAATTTTACAGGCACTGATAAACAAAAAATATTCGTCCATTATTGACATTTTGTATTTTAAATTATGCTTTAAACTTTATTTCTTTTAATTGAAATATCAATTAAATTATTATTATTAATACGGATAATATTTTGGTAAGTTCTTTGTTATTTCTCGTAAAAAATCCAAAGATTAGATTTCAAGTTTCTAAACGCAACGTCGAGATTAAAAAAAAAAAGAAACTAAAATAAATTGTCAATATTGCATGTTCAATGTTGAATGAATTAAAATAATACTTTTATTTTTGTTTTCAATAATAATTTCATTTAGAAATCTTCGAATAAGTGTAGTTAACTTTATGTAATAAATATATAGTAATGGCTCATTTACAATACATGCCGGGTGACCCCAGACTGGTGGATCAATTAGTTTATGAACTAAAATCCAAAGGAATATTCGATCAGGTATGTTTTTAATAATCTATTATTAATTTTCTCACGTGCTTTTCATTCTAAACAAATTAACGTAAACATAAATAATATCCAATTAACAAATTCCAATTTCTTGTGGTTCAGTAATTTATCTGGTACTTTGCCTTGAAATGGATGAAAAACGTCTTAAAATTAAAAATAAATATTCGATAAGAGAGTGATAGGTTTTTACAAAGATTAGAAATAAGGTCAATGTAATTTGTATGTCATATTTTTACAAAAATGGCTTTAAATGTAACCAATCAATTATGGTAGCCATGATGCTTTCTAAATGTTGAATTGGTATGATAATATCATTGCCAATTGATTATACATCTATTTGACTTTGTTTAAAAGTATATGCAAGTACCTATGTAGTATGTAATAGTATGCACCTTTCATATTAACCATATCAAAAGTTTTGGTTAAACAAATTTAGAGACAAAAAATAAAGTTTATTGCGGTTAAATGCAACAATACTACAAAAATACAAATAAATATTTCTAGAATTATTGTAATTTTAGTAAACTTACAACCCTTAAACATAATAACTTTATCTGTTTTTTCATTAAGTAATACAATAAGTGATATACGTTGTTAAATTGGCATATATTTCTTTATTTAACATTAGGTCTGTGCAAGTACAGTAAATTTATTAAAATATTATCTGAAAATTCCAAGTAACATAATAATATTGCAATAAAAAAGTATTTAAAACATAAAACAACGATTTACAGATAAAACTCAAAGTTTAAAATGGCTGCCCTGAAAATGACCATTTTCAACTTATTCACGCCTAGTTTGGATTTTATCTAAATGAAAAATAGACTTCCATAATATATTGTATATGCCACTTTCAAAACATTTATATATTTAAATACGAGATTTCAACAAGAACAAGATTTCTACTAGCTTAGAAGCAATATGTACGAAGCTGCTAAAATTAAGTCTTAAACCTCTGATAACTGAAGTTCACATTAGCCTGGTACCAATGTCACATAAGGGTTGTTCATCACTACATAGTATAAAACAAAGTCGCTTTTTGCTGTCTGTCCCTATGTATCTTTACGTCTATAAAACTATGCAACGGATTTTGGTGCGGTTTTTGATAATAGATAGAGTGATTCAAGAGGAAGGTTTATATGTATAAAAACATCCACTATCTAGTATTATATAGTATAAATTATTGTAATGTGCCATCACTGTGGTTTCATTATAATTAATTATATTTTATTAAGTTATAGTTTCAGTCAAAACCATAGTGCGACAAAGTTTTTTTCAAACATACATTTTGTTTTGTAACTAACTTCAGAACTTGAAACTAGCTGATAAGCTAGTTTCAAGTTCTGAAGTTAGTTAGTTATTGATATTGTTTATAAATGATAATTTATAAACAATAACTGATAGTTTGATTAAATTTTGATAACCTGCTTTTATGATACTACTGTCAATTTAAAATGTACCTAAGTGAAAAAAATATTGTATATTTCTTTAAACTTATTTCTGAAAATGTTTTGTGTTAAAGAAATACTAAGTATCAGACTTAGAAAAAAAACTTAAACTTAAAACAGTTTCTACACTCATAGGCCCACAGTGAGTGCCATGGATACATACACATACACATATATACAAACACCCAGATCCAGAACAGAAATCTAAATTCATCATTCAGATATCTGTCTGGCCGAACCGAAATCCGAACCGAATCGGTTCGGATTGCGTAATGACGCATCAGACCTGCATATCAACCGTTCCGCCATGCGGGTTGTCTTAAACTTTAAGACTATAATTGTATATTCATTCATATGACAATTTCTAAATGGTAAGGGTTTTCTTATTCACCAATTATTGTGTCCAAAATAGTTCATTACTCAGTTCCAAAGAAATT
>DWPV01003809.1:0-14585 GCA_018251915.1 Urbanus proteus proteus
ACGTTAGATATTGTTATTGTTGTTCCTATACTGATATTGTTATAAATATCTTTTTAACCTTTACTTATCTCAGTTGTATCTGATGTTTTATTAGGGACGTCCCTTTTGATATTCACAAAGAATTTCAAGATCAATGTGACTTCGGAACTTGGAAATGAGATAATCTAATTTAGAAAACTAAAATTGACGAAGTGATACGACAATATCTAGACATCGCTAGTCGTAGTATTATCGTGTAGATTTATCTATCGACATCTTTGAGAAAGAACTTTTGAAATTTAGTTGCCTTGCGCTCAGATAAATAAAGTAGATAGATCTATCATTCCTAACAAAAAATGAAGCCATTTTTAAAATGGTCGAGTTATAAAAGTGATTATGTGAGTGTAAATAAACTAAAGGTACTGACAAGAAACTACACTAGTATTGTCTACCCATTTTATAGTCTACCCATTTTATTTATCTGAGGCCACGACAATAAGTAAATGCTGTAACCAGGGCCGGTTTAACCCATCTAGGCGTTCCGAACAAGTCACACATTTCACGCCCCGAGCGAGTTACATATTTGGCGCCTTTAAAACGGAAGATATTCGGTTTTTTAGACTTCCATCGCAGTTGGTTTCCGGCGCCCCGGGCGATTTATTAACCGATTATTTGTTTTTTTCGTTTTTTAGCTTATAACCAACTAACATCGTCTTTATGAATTAAAATTCTTAATTTTAAAGTAAAAAGTAAAATCGATTTCCGATCATTAATCGAAATTTTTGTAACGGTTGCCTTTACCTACACCTACTCTTACATTAAATGTATGATAATGTCATTAATTTTTTACAGCATAAAAAGGATGTCGTTAGATAGTCGCCGTGATGATATTTACCAACACCTTCATCAATTACATGATGCGAGTCAACATCAGCGTCAATATAGTCGCCATGGTGCCCCATACTGACACAACTTATACTGTAAGTTTTTTACATATACTAGTAATATAATTTACGATGCTTATTTGTTTTTGTTTAATTACTACTGCTGTAGCTGTAGTGTTAACGTTCAACTTAGCTTTTTCTTTTTAGTTTCGTACCTTTCGTGAAATTAAGTTATTTTTCACTTTTCAGCATTCGCAAGTTACTTTTGATTGGAGCCCGTATCAAAGACGGCTACTTCTGCTACAGCGGCTACCTGGCCTCCAGTTGATTTAATAATTTCATTCCAGAACATTACGGTTCCAAAATTGTGGTGCTCATAATGGTTGCTCTAAGTTCTATTTTCATAATACTTAGTCCAGTTGCGGCTAAACACATCTATGAACTTAGGCTCGTCGCTAGAATTGCCATTGGGTTTTGCAGTGTAAATTAGATTATATATATCTACCTAATGTTTCAATTGTTGAATTTTTTAAAGTCCTTAATATAAACAACAGATTTCCTCGCCTCCTCGCTTGTACTCCTATTACGAGTTTATTACGTTAAGTGAAACGTTCCTTGTTTACGTTTGGGCCCATACATCTACATGCAGCGCTCCTAGCGGAATGTTTGGATACTAAAATTTTACTATAGAAGAACGAGCGTAAACGTAAACCGAGATTGTATCAAGAAAACGTAACAATCTCGTACTAAGGGTACTGGAAGTGCCTCGGAAATTTTCTATTTTCAAGACCGGCGTATACGAGCTAATTTATTTAACAGAATTAAGGATTCTTTTAAAGAAAATACCCCCATTTTCATTTTAGGATTTATTAAAAAACATTTAAACTGTTTTAGCATTCATAGTGACTACCGCTTCAGACTTGGTGTTAGACAATTTGTGATCTTTATCAGTTTCTTCCTCATCGGATGTGATGTAATTCCATGCCTGGGTCTCACCGGAGCCAAATATTATAAAATAAATAGCCGCCGCGATGTATATAGAAGCACCCGTCAAAAATACTGGCCTCCATTCCGCAAAACCGTTCTGCAAAACAAACATTCATTGCTCTGTCTCACTCAAAATCCATCCTGCATTATTTTGATGACGCGTTCTCATATTGCTCAAACTCTACATTTATTTGTGACTGATATAAGCAAAGATCAGTAAAAACTAATTTAAGTATTCTGTGGTTATAAATATTGTAAATTTTAAAGATTACCTATTTTCAAAGAACCTTTCACTTAAAGTTTAAATTTTATTTATAAGCCACTTACATATAGGTACTTATTAGCTAACTTATAGGTACATATAGGTACTTATTAGCTAACTTATTAGCTAAGTTATCAAGAAGAAAGTTTATGTTTAAAGGAAGGGTGTGGATATTAGCAGACGAAGTTTGCCCCTAGTCTTCCATTCCATCTATAATTGACTTCAGTTACAGCCACTAATATCTAGTAAACAGGGTTAACAGGGCAACGATATTCATAATTATCATCAAGATGACTGCATCAACGATTGCTTCTTCAATTAGAAATTACAAAAATACATTAGAAGCCTCACTTACTCCATTCTTAGTAAAGTGTGCAGTAACAAGCGGCGTGATGAAGCCAGTAGTGTGGCCAACACCATTCGCTATGCCATACATTGTCGCCGCAAAGTTTGGTGATAAATCATGGTGGTTGATTAAATTGGTCAGAGTGGCGGACCCATTAATGCCCAGTGAAAAAGTAATGAGGGCTATGGAGAGTATCGGTGAACATCCAGTATAACCTAGTGCGATGAGAAGCAAACCAGGTATCACGTGAGAAAATAAACAGAAAAACTTCCTTATAAAGGTTAAAGAGACTATGTTCATTTTCACGATCCTGTAAAAAAATATATACATATAGCACAGTCTTGAATGAAAACGGAACTGGAGAGTGTTTCATACCTATATCTAGAAATCTATATCAATAATTGGCTTATAGATCGATTAGGTATCTTATTATAATTGTCATTTATGGTTCTAGATGTATCTATATCTATTTGTTATGAGCTGTTTCCTAGAACTTTAAAGTAAAAAATCTTACCTATCCCCAAGAGCTCCAAAGATAACTGAGAAAATCATTCTAGCCAAATACGGCAAGGAGGCTAAAAATCCAGTTGAAGATAGTTTAAAGCCCAGAGCGCTGGAGACGTACTTAGGAGCAGCCGTCATGATGAAGTACACGCCCCACACTCCACCGAAATGAAGGAATATCATCGCCAGAAATGGAGATGAAGTGAGTATACTTTTGTATGGTGGTGATGCCTGTAGAAATATAATCGACGTATAAAAGTGACAACATGAGCAGTAAAAGCCTAGTGGTATAAAGTGCAATTTATTTTTCTTGACAGACCAGGCCTCGATGGTAAGGGGCGCCAGAAAACCAAATACGAAAATCAATTATGATTATATATAGCAGTAGAAATACTCCTATGTAAACCATAAAACAAGGCAGCACTGATTATACTAGTGAACTACTCTTCTGTAAAATTAACTTTTTTGTCATACGATAGTTTACTTGGGAGCCATCGATATGCACTTTCGGTTTATACAGTAATTTTATTACTTGCTATAAAATTAAGATTAATAAAAATATCAAAACTATTTATAACTCCACTTGGCTACCACGGTGGACTTAAGTTTAGGTACATATTTTCACTCATGTTAAATAAACAGTAGACAAACATTATTTTAGGAAACGATCGGATTTTTAAAAAAATGTAGGGATCATGCAAATAATACATACTTACATACCCTTTTCTTTGAAGTCTGATCAACTTTATTGCCGATTTCTTCCAAAATATATTTCTTTTCAGCTTCAGATATCCGTGGGTGCTCTAATGGGGAATCATACACCAGGTACCACCATACCACACACCATGCTATAGCGAGCATACCTGCAAATGAAAATATTTATTCAATTTACTTAAAAATAAAAATGCGATAAATAATTAATTATAATTTCTGGGGTGTTATAAAATCCTGCTTTTTGGCAATGTTATTGTTATGTAAATATTACCAGGTACATAAAATGCGTAGTCCCATCCAAACCTCTCAATAAGCGGTCCGGTTAAAGACCACGTAAAGACTGTGCCTATGGCGCCACCTAGTAGAGTGCTAACAAACTTGCTCTTCTCGTTTAGTGGCGCCCAACGAGCTATCAAATCATGGAGGGCGGGAAAGATGAATCCCTAGAAACAAATAAGGTATTGATCTTATTTAAAAACCAACGTAGTATAGCAGTTATATAAAGGACGAAATAGATAAAATAAAAAAATGATAAATTTTGTTAAAACTTGTTGTTAATCATAATATTTATTTTATTAAACTGAAATATTGATTTAATTTAAAAAAATGCCATAAAACACATAAATGGCTATAAACTTGAAATTGTGTTTAATTTGACACAGAAAACGTAAGACAATATCAATTCATAACTAATTTTAATATTGCGGATGCTATAGATATACACAAAAATCCAAAACTATAAGAATCTAACTACTTTCAATATTTATAATTATACTATTAAGATCAATTTATAGTCCAAGTATCCTATTCATATACATCAACGTGATAAAATAAATCTTACCGAGGCGAGCCCGATGATGAATCGAACTACAACAAGCACCAAGTAATGCCATTGGGCGGCCTGAGGGGATAACGTAGTGAGAACACCACTCAACAGCGTTGTATAGAACAGCAAGAAGCGAGGCCCGGCCAACTCCACCGCTCTACCACCCACGAAGCAGGTTATAGCGTACCCCCAGAAATATGAAGATAGAACATAAGCCTGCTGTTGCTCCGTCCAGGTAAACGTTGCGAGGCCTTCGCGCTGGAAATTATGAAAATTAATCTACATATTCTAATGCATTAGTATGGTCGCATGGCTTATATTGGATTTTTAAGTTTGTGTGGATGTCCAAATTCGTTGCTATAAGATTATGCAAAAATAGTGAGCGGATTCAGAACTGAGGCCGATTTCCATAAAAAAAAATACGGCATAATTACAATTACATACAATTACAATTACAATTACATTCTCTTACTTCTTTAAGCCTTACCAAATTAATTCTTCAACATTATGTCGATCAGATTAGTAGGGCTAGTCACGAAACCAATATCAATCCCAATCCGATGGCGCCCACGTAAACTATCGTATGTCTAAAAAGCAAATTTGACAGGAAAGCAGTTTTAGGATATTTTAATGCATCATACCTTCAATATTAAACTATTTAAATTATTTTTTGTCATGATAAAAAAAAAACAATTAATTATAGTATGAAAATATTTCTAAACTGCTCTCCTAAATTTACTTTTTAGGCATACGATAGTTTACTTTGGACCCATTGAATCCTAATACCAATGCAATCTGTCAAAGATGACGTCATTTTCTACATGTAATATAAGTTGAAAATACGCTTGGATTGACCTTTAATGGCGTCGTTTCAATCCTTTATAGTGACCGATACGAATGTCTTAAAAATGTTTATAGTTTAATATAGTGACTTCGTCTAGTTAATTTATTTTATTACACCCAATATCCACCCAATTTTGAACGCAATTGGCGCTAGTGTTGAACCAATTCCAATTCCAATCGGGCAGAATTGGTTTCGTGAGTAACACTACTGATCTGCTCTATAGTGATAAACATCTATGACTTTTTCATTCATATTTTATAAATATTCCGTTGTTACGTTATCACGCTCAGCTCTCACGTTATCGCAAGAATATAACATTAATATGAAAATGATTTATATCGTTTATATAACTTTCAGTTCTTTCTTGAGTTGGGATTTTTTAACTTATTTAACTATCGTAATTTAACTCTTTTACCTGGCGCCACTCCCGACTCATGAACAAAGTATCATCATAAACAGTTTTGTTTTCAAGGGCCTCACATTCACTTTTGACTCTGTAAAAACGTTGAAGTGAGATAAAACAACCACCCACCAGATAACATATTTTTTAAAATGTCACATTTACGCTCATACTCATTCAAAACAATGTCTTTGATAGTAAAACAGAAGTTATAAAAAACGTATAATCTCTTAATAAGTCTGACAAAAACACTCATAACATATAATAAGTCTCACAAAAGAACTTATTAATTTTAACACGAAGCGGGAAAAGAAATCCAACGGTTATTATGAGGGTGGAGTTCTTAACATGCTACTCACCGACTTATTTTATCAACTTTAAATAATGTTAGGGTCTCATTGAAGTAAATTACTTATAAATAAATACTTAAATGTCGAAAGAAGCTCGTAGTGCTCCGTTAAATGCATGTCTTATTCAATAGCAGCAGCACATAGCAGCGCTCAATACTTCTATCACTATCGTCAACCCATTAATGTACCACTACTGGGCACGGGTCTCGTCTCAGTGAGAGGGATTTTAGGCCTTAGTCCACCGCGTTGGCCAAGTGCGAATTGGTAGATTTCACACACCTTTGAGAACATTTTTTTAAGAAATCTTCTGTGTAGGTTTTCTCACAATGTTTTTTTTCACCGTGAAGCAAGTGATAATTTCTAATACGCACATAATTCAGGCGTGCCCAGGACTTGAACTTCGGACCCCTCAATTGAGAGGCCTCGTTTCAACCATAACCACTTCTATCACAAAACATACAAATATTAAATTACTAACGAAGTAGTATTAGAGTCACGTATCACCATGGCGATTATATTGACGCTCATGTTGACCCTCAGCATGTAGCTGATGAAGCTGGCAAAAAACATCATTATGGCAATGTTCAGCCGGGCAGGCACGGCGCTGAAAACTTTAATAGAGACACAAATTAAGTACAAAATAAAAATAACGTCAATATTTTTTTTTTATAATATAGGTAGAAAAAATTACCGACGTATTGAGAATATCGTCCTTTTTCAAAATCGGTGAAAAATAAGGTAAAAAAGGTGGACATCAGTAAGCAACTTTGTAGAGAACAGGAGTTTAATCTGAAGTCAATCAAAGATGCGTTGCTACTCCCGGAACGAAGATGGTCCAACGAAACGCGCGGAACTGCTTTACGTTAGAAATAGATGTGATGGTAGTACCTCCCCGATCGAAATATATTCATCCTACCACCTAGTGACGATAATTTGAAGAAACTCATCGGTTGAACATCATTTGGAAAACTGCCAATATCTTCTCATCTAATATCCAAAGAAGACCGTGTCCGAACAATATTTGACTTAAGGTACCTGTATCTAGACCTGATAGGCTAATGGTACACAACTAATAGGTAACGATAATTACTTACATGCACACATCGCAGAAATATCACAATACAAAAAAATATTTTTTATTACACTGAATAACAGGGAGCAATAAAATATAACCAATTGTAGCGAATTTAGCGTGTCAATGCTACAGGTTTATCTACGATAAATAATAATAAAACATAAATGTCATCCTTAAGAGATTATGTGAAAGCGCCTAATCTCAATTCGTAGGCACTTGAACTGATTATATATGGCTGCGAAAAGATTTTCTGTTTCACGATTATAAGATTTACCAGTATATTTTTACTGGAATAAATTCATTGGTGCCAGTTTTGTGTCTTGACAAGATTTAAAGTCTCTAATCCCTGGACTTTTTTATGAACGAGTCAAACTAGTGTTAAAAATATTAACAACTTTTTGTGCCGACTTACTTCATATGCAAATTGTAAAACATTTGTATCTTATACATACGTACTACGTACGTGTATTTTTGATATAGGCCGTTGTAAAATTTTCAATTAGTTGGGGGTTAATTTATTGCGTGAGCTCCTTAGAAAAGTGTTAACATCTCAAATCTTTAAATTGTACCGCAGCTGAAGAGAGCATCTGTGATCGGTTTTAAATCGAAAACCGCTGTTACCTATTCATGTTGAAGATGTCCATTAGGGAACCAGCAGTAACACAAATGAAATAATCGCACCCAATTAGCGCCATCAGGCCACTTATCTCATTTCAATGAAAAGAAAAGAAAAATAATAAATTATTTCCAATAATAATTTAATTCACTTATCAAATAATACACGTCTATACAATTCATCACAGTCATAAATACATAAATCTGTGTAGACATAACAATATAAAAAATGTCGACAATTTTACGCATTAAGTATTTTTACTAAAAAGTATAAAAAATGAGATTGAATAATTTCCTGGCAATTAAATTGAAATAAAAACAATGCAAGATAAACTTGTTTTATACAAAAAATATCACGTAATTTATTATGTAAATTATTATGCGTCAAAGTTATCGACAGTAAATACTTATCATAAGTAAATTTATCTATAAATAATTCGCATTAAGAAACTACAAAAGTAAAGCACAGCTGGCAAGTTTACAAAAAACAACAAAGTATCAGTTACTTTTAATTCGAAAAAATATCGCTTATACGTATACTACTACGCTTACTAACTAAAATATAGGTATTATATTTTTTTACAAAAAGATCTTTCTTTATACTGAAGGTCCTTTTTGTATCAAAAATATCAAAACACACTTCTATACATCTTGAATCAAAACACTAAAAGATTTAATTTAAGCTTAAATATTACTTATAACTAAAAAGGCACTCATTTTTTAAAACGGAATGTCGTTTAATTCTGCTGCAACAAATTTAATATTGATAACAGCATCCGAATTCTGCTTTTGTTTTTTCTAGAAGTAGCTGAAATACGTATATCAATTAATATACATATTTTTTCTAAACTTGTAGGTACATTTTAATCTGCCTTTAAAGTATGATCAATATACGCAGGTGAATCCATAATAATGGCGGATCAATGTCAAGGCCGGCGCATTAGAGCCAATTTATTTAACAAAAATAAGGATTATTTTAAAGAAAATACCCCCATTTTCATTTTAGGATTTATTAAAAAAAAACTTTTAAACTGTTTTAGCATTCATAGTGACTACCGCTTCCGACTTGTTAGTGTATTTGTGATCTTTATCAGTTTCTTCCTCATCGGATGTGATGTAATTCCATGCCTGGGTCTCACCGGAGCCAAATATTATAAAATAAATAGCCGCCGCGATGTATATAGAAGCACCCGTCAAAAATACTGGCCTCCATTCCGCAAAACCGTTCTGCAAAACAAACATTCATTGCTCTGTCTCACTCAAAATCCATCCTGCATTATTTTGATGACGCGTTCTCATATTGCTCAAACTCTACATTTATTTGTGACTGATATAAGCAAAGATCAGTAAAAACTAATTTAAGTATTCTGTGGTTATAAATATTGTAAATTTTAAAGATTACCTATTTTCAAAGAACCTTTCACTTAAAGTTTAAATTTTATTTATAAGCCACTTACATATAGGTACTTATTAGCTAACTTATAGGTACATATAGGTACTTATTAGCTAACTTATTAGCTAAGTTATCAAGAAGAAAGTTTATGTTTAAAGGAAGGGTGTGGATATTAGCAGACGAAGTTTGCCCCTAGTCTTCCATTCCATCTATAATTGACTTCAGTTACAGCCACTAATATCTAGTAAACAGGGTTAACAGGGCAACGATATTCATAATTATCATCAAGATGACTGCATCAACGATTGCTTCTTCAATTAGAAATTACAAAAATACATTAGAAGCCTCACTTACTCCATTCTTAGTAAAGTGTGCAGTAACAAGCGGCGTGATGAAGCCAGTAGTGTGGCCAACACCATTCGCTATGCCATACATTGTCGCCGCAAAGTTTGGTGATAAATCATGGTGGTTGATTAAATTGGTCAGAGTGGCGGACCCATTAATGCCCAGTGAAAAAGTAATGAGGGCTATGGAGAGTATCGGTGAACATCCAGTATAACCTAGTGCGATGAGAAGCAAACCAGGTATCACGTGAGAAAATAAACAGAAAAACTTCCTTATAAAGGTTAAAGAGACTATGTTCATTTTCACGATCCTGTAAAAAAATATATACATATAGCACAGTCTTGAATGAAAACGGAACTGGAGAGTGTTTCATACCTATATCTAGAAATCTATATCAATAATTGGCTTATAGATCGATTAGGTATCTTATTATAATTGTCATTTATGGTTCTAGATGTATCTATATCTATTTGTTATGAGCTGTTTCCTAGAACTTTAAAGTAAAAAATCTTACCTATCCCCAAGAGCTCCAAAGATAACTGAGAAAATCATTCTAGCCAAATACGGCAAGGAGGCTAAAAATCCAGTTGAAGATAGTTTAAAGCCCAGAGCGCTGGAGACGTACTTAGGAGCAGCCGTCATGATGAAGTACACGCCCCACACTCCACCGAAATGAAGGAATATCATCGCCAGAAATGGAGATGAAGTGAGTATACTTTTGTATGGTGGTGATGCCTGTAGAAATATAATCGACGTATAAAAGTGACAACATGAGCAGTAAAAGCCTAGTGGTATAAAGTGCAATTTATTTTTCTTGACAGACCAGGCCTCGATGGTAAGGGGCGCCAGAAAACCAAATACGAAAATCAATTATGATTATATATAGCAGTAGAAATACTCCTATGTAAACCATAAAACAAGGCAGCACTGATTATACTAGTGAACTACTCTTCTGTAAAATTAACTTTTTTGTCATACGATAGTTTACTTGGGAGCCATCGATATGCACTTTCGGTTTATACAGTAATTTTATTACTTGCTATAAAATTAAGATTAATAAAAATATCAAAACTATTTATAACTCCACTTGGCTACCACGGTGGACTTAAGTTTAGGTACATATTTTCACTCATGTTAAATAAACAGTAGACAAACATTATTTTAGGAAACGATCGGATTTTTAAAAAAATGTAGGGATCATGCAAATAATACATACTTACATACCCTTTTCTTTGAAGTCTGATCAACTTTATTGCCGATTTCTTCCAAAATATATTTCTTTTCAGCTTCAGATATCCGTGGGTGCTCTAATGGGGAATCATACACCAGGTACCACCATACCACACACCATGCTATAGCGAGCATACCTGCAAATGAAAATATTTATTCAATTTACTTAAAAATAAAAATGCGATAAATAATTAATTATAATTTCTGGGGTGTTATAAAATCCTGCTTTTTGGCAATGTTATTGTTATGTAAATATTACCAGGTACATAAAATGCGTAGTCCCATCCAAACCTCTCAATAAGCGGTCCGGTTAAAGACCACGTAAAGACTGTGCCTATGGCGCCACCTAGTAGAGTGCTAACAAACTTGCTCTTCTCGTTTAGTGGCGCCCAACGAGCTATCAAATCATGGAGGGCGGGAAAGATGAATCCCTAGAAACAAATAAGGTATTGATCTTATTTAAAAACCAACGTAGTATAGCAGTTATATAAAGGACGAAATAGATAAAATAAAAAAATGATAAATTTTGTTAAAACTTGTTGTTAATCATAATATTTATTTTATTAAACTGAAATATTGATTTAATTTAAAAAAATGCCATAAAACACATAAATGGCTATAAACTTGAAATTGTGTTTAATTTGACACAGAAAACGTAAGACAATATCAATTCATAACTAATTTTAATATTGCGGATGCTATAGATATACACAAAAATCCAAAACTATAAGAATCTAACTACTTTCAATATTTATAATTATACTATTAAGATCAATTTATAGTCCAAGTATCCTATTCATATACATCAACGTGATAAAATAAATCTTACCGAGGCGAGCCCGATGATGAATCGAACTACAACAAGCACCAAGTAATGCCATTGGGCGGCCTGAGGGGATAACGTAGTGAGAACACCACTCAACAGCGTTGTATAGAACAGCAAGAAGCGAGGCCCGGCCAACTCCACCGCTCTACCACCCACGAAGCAGGTTATAGCGTACCCCCAGAAATATGAAGATAGAACATAAGCCTGCTGTTGCTCCGTCCAGGTAAACGTTGCGAGGCCTTCGCGCTGGAAATTATGAAAATTAATCTACATATTCTAATGCATTAGTATGGTCGCATGGCTTATATTGGATTTTTAAGTTTGTGTGGATGTCCAAATTCGTTGCTATAAGATTATGCAAAAATAGTGAGCGGATTCAGAACTGAGGCCGATTTCCATAAAAAAAAATACGGCATAATTACAATTACATACAATTACAATTACAATTACATTCTCTTACTTCTTTAAGCCTTACCAAATTAATTCTTCAACATTATGTCGATCAGATTAGTAGGGCTAGTCACGAAACCAATATCAATCCCAATCCGATGGCGCCCACGTAAACTATCGTATGTCTAAAAAGCAAATTTGACAGGAAAGCAGTTTTAGGATATTTTAATGCATCATACCTTCAATATTAAACTATTTAAATTATTTTTTGTCATGATAAAAAAAAAACAATTAATTATAGTATGAAAATATTTCTAAACTGCTCTCCTAAATTTACTTTTTAGGCATACGATAGTTTACTTTGGACCCATTGAATCCTAATACCAATGCAATCTGTCAAAGATGACGTCATTTTCTACATGTAATATAAGTTGAAAATACGCTTGGATTGACCTTTAATGGCGTCGTTTCAATCCTTTATAGTGACCGATACGAATGTCTTAAAAATGTTTATAGTTTAATATAGTGACTTCGTCTAGTTAATTTATTTTATTACACCCAATATCCACCCAATTTTGAACGCAATTGGCGCTAGTGTTGAACCAATTCCAATTCCAATCGGGCAGAATTGGTTTCGTGAGTAACACTACTGATCTGCTCTATAGTGATAAACATCTATGACTTTTTCATTCATATTTTATAAATATTCCGTTGTTACGTTATCACGCTCAGCTCTCACGTTATCGCAAGAATATAACATTAATATGAAAATGATTTATATCGTTTATATAACTTTCAGTTCTTTCTTGAGTTGGGATTTTTTAACTTATTTAACTATCGTAATTTAACTCTTTTACCTGGCGCCACTCCCGACTCATGAACAAAGTATCATCATAAACAGTTTTGTTTTCAAGGGCCTCACATTCACTTTTGACTCTGTAAAAACGTTGAAGTGAGATAAAACAACCACCCACCAGATAACATATTTTTTAAAATGTCACATTTACGCTCATACTCATTCAAAACAATGTCTTTGATAGTAAAACAGAAGTTATAAAAAACGTATAATCTCTTAATAAGTCTGACAAAAACACTCATAACATATAATAAGTCTCACAAAAGAACTTATTAATTTTAACACGAAGCGGGAAAAGAAATCCAACGGTTATTATGAGGGTGGAGTTCTTAACATGCTACTCACCGACTTATTTTATCAACTTTAAATAATGTTAGGGTCTCATTGAAGTAAATTACTTATAAATAAATACTTAAATGTCGAAAGAAGCTCGTAGTGCTCCGTTAAATGCATGTCTTATTCAATAGCAGCAGCACATAGCAGCGCTCAATACTTCTATCACTATCGTCAACCCATTAATGTACCACTACTGGGCACGGGTCTCGTCTCAGTGAGAGGGATTTTAGGCCTTAGTCCACCGCGTTGGCCAAGTGCGAATTGGTAGATTTCACACACCTTTGAGAACATTTTTTTAAGAAATCTTCTGTGTAGGTTTTCTCACAATGTTTTTTTTCACCGTGAAGCAAGTGATAATTTCTAATACGCACATAATTCAGGCGTGCCCAGGACTTGAACTTCGGACCCCTCAATTGAGAGGCCTCGTTTCAACCATAACCACTTCTATCACAAAACATACAAATATTAAATTACTAACGAAGTAGTATTAGAGTCACGTATCACCATGGCGATTATATTGACGCTCATGTTGACCCTCAGCATGTAGCTGATGAAGCTGGCAAAAAACATCATTATGGCAATGTTCAGCCGGGCAGGCATGGCGCTGAAAACTTTAATAGAGACACAAATTAAGTACAAATAACGTCAATACTATTTTTTATAATATAGAAGTAGAAAAAATTACCGCCGTATTGAGAATATCCTCCTTATTTGAAGTCATTGAAAAAGAAGGTAAAAAGGTAAATATCATTAAAAAAGGTTATAAGCAATTTCGTATAGAATAGGAGTTTAATAAGAAAGCAGTCACAGATACGTTGCTACTTCCGGGACGTAGATGGTCCACCAATGCGCGGAACTGGTTTACGCTAGAAATAGGTGTGGTGGTGGTACCTCCCCGGTCGAACCATATTCATCCTACCTCTTAGTGACATCATTTGAAGAAACTCGTCGGTTGAACATCGCTTGGAAAACTGCCAATATCTTCTCATCTAATATCCAAAGACAACCGTGTCCGAACAATATTTGACTTAAGGTACTTGTATCTAGACCTGATAGGCTAATGGTACACAACTAATAGGTAACAATGATTACTTACATGCACACATCGTAGAAATATCACAAAACAACAATACGTTTTATTACACTGAATAACAGTGAGCAATAAATAATAACCAACTGTAGCGAATTTAGCGTGTCAATGCTACAGGTTTATCTTCGATAAATAATAATAAAACATAAATGTCATCCTTAAGAGATTATGTGAAAGCACCTAATCTCAATTCGTGGGCACTTGAACTGCTTATATAAAGGCTGCGAAAAGATTTTCTGTTTCACGATTATAAGATTTACCAGTATATTTGTACTTGAATAAATGTATTGGTAACCGTTATGTGTCCTGAAAAGATTTAAAGTCTGGTCCCCC
>DWPV01003810.1:0-14585 GCA_018251915.1 Urbanus proteus proteus
ACCAAGAACGGAAATTCAAACTCATCATTCAAATTTCCGCCTCGCTGGGAATCGAACCCAGGACCCTCGGATTAGCGGTCAGACGTATTAAACATTGCGCCATCCGGGTCGTCAAATTCAATTCTTTGAAATATATTTTCAAATGAGTTCCGTGAACGTTAAAGTGTTACTAAAATATACTTCCGTTGAGACTGGTCTGTAATAACCTAATTTAATATACATAATTAACTACAATTTAAAAAAGCGATAACATGTGTATCAAAAATTCGTTCTTCTGCAAACTTTTTCAACTTCAACTCAGCAATATCACATTGGTGTTCTAAAACAACATAAGCAGTACCTATTATAAAATTCCTTCAGAAGTAACCGAATGATATTGCGTACCCGTTTCATTCACCGCAGAGCATCCGAAACTGCATTGAAATTCCGTTTATCGGTTCAAGTGTGGAATTACGTTGGGTTTGCGCCCACTCGGCATATTCCAATCGCGATATGAAGACAAAACAAACGAACGCTGTGTACATAATCACCTCTCTATCCTACCAATCTCGATGTTCACGTAGCGAGCCGCAGATCACGTAACCTATCAAGTGGCTATATAAAAATATTAGCGCAAAGCGTAGTGAATGAAACCTAAGTGAATGAGCAGGTAACTATTTTTAGCTGCGCTATTAAATGACAATGGTGCATACACTATAGAAACATAACAAAGAAGGTATTCCTAGTATTTCAATCGACCTACTTCATATCAGGTAGGTAGTTTGAAAAAAATCAATAAAAATCTATAAATTTGGAGTGTCTATTTGTAGTGTCAAATTTACAACTTTATACCTAAAGTTAATGTAAGTTATGTAGATACTTTGTCCGTTCGTGTTCTGTATGTCTGTTTGTTCTATTGAATTTTTAAACTATCGCTTTGGATAAGGCTTTCACCGGCAGGTGGTATTATGCTGAGTAATTTAAGCTACAAATCTTAGTGTGCGTCACACCCTCACGCAGCCGCCTTCTCAGGCCCCAGTGTTATTTGTGCTATAAGTTAAAAAAATATTTTTTAAAATTGTTGGAAATATCAGCAATGTTAGCAAATATTATAGGTAGTCCCGTCAAAATAGCTACAGCGGCTTAGGAGATTATCTTAGACAAATAGACAAACATTTTTTTTATTGTATTTTTGTTGTAGGTACCGTGTATATTTTCATATGCATTTAGTAAAAAAATGTTAGTCTGACATCACTAACAGACACTGAAATTTTATTTATTTGTACAGACGAAGACATACCTAATTATGAGGATTTTCTCATACATGTGCGCGCGTCGTATGATCATGAGACTGCTGATTTTATTAGTTTGGTGGGTTGATTTACTTATCCGGACATAAAGCCCAGCACTGAATAACTTAGTTACGAAAGTTTAGACACTGCTTTTGAAGACAAAACCAATTAACTCGCTAGGATAGAAACGCTTAAAGACCACAAAACCATTTGCTAGATTGTACGATGATAAAGGAAATGTTGAGAGTAATCTAACTTGCTATAAGCGAACACTTAAATAACTACAGGTGTTGTAAGAACAACAAAAGAAGTAGATTATCTGTATCAGAAAATGGAAAATGCATTTTGCAGTGAAAATACTGACTTTGCAGATCCTATACGGAAGTTTTTGTAATACCTGCAATATCTTTTGAACTGTGTATAACTTGCCGCTTGAAAATTTCACAGAAAATTGAAATACGTAATGGCATCTGGCAAATAGGTATTTATACTCAGAAATCATGAAAAGAGCAAAAAGATAACTGAGTTGCTATGCAAGAAATGTATTATCAATTTATTTTCTTTTGTCGTAAAATGAGAACTATATTGTTTTATAAGCGTCAATGCTGGTGCAGTTATAATGATGCAATAAAAACTGGTAAAGTGTGAGTCGTTGTCGCAACGTTCCCGAAAGGGTTGAAAGTAATAAAAATATTCACATTCTTTGTCGGATGGTGACGATCAATCCTTTACTGTTGGTATAATGCTTCCTTTTGCCTTTTTTGATAGTAATATAATTCTTATATGCACCACCTTTAAAAAAATGCATACCTCAACGTTATGAGGGCCCCTAACTTGAGAGCTAAGCTAACATTCTGATATACGGCTAGTTTATAAAGAAATACTGGGTGTTAATCGATCTGTAACTAACACGGATATACGAGTATTTCGCAATAACTCAACCCCGAAGATGTCAGTGATGTCCAATCAAAATCGGTTCAGTCGTTTCAAGGATTTTCAAATATAAAGAGACATACAAAAACTTTTATAATTTTGTTTTTTTAGAGGTATTTACGTGTATAAATTCAATAAAAACTTGTTATTGTGATTTGTAACATTACAAACAGACACTTAATTTTTTTTATTTGTGTAGATGTACAAGTAGATTGTACGGCTCCCTCAGTTCGTGAAGCCGACTCGAACTTAGCAGGGTTTTTTATAAAAATATCGTTCTGTAACTCCGTGTAGCAAAAGCAGGTCATTTGAGACCATTTATTTTTAGACTTGCTAAGGAACTTGTATGGTTATTTTATTGGTTTGTATTATTTTAAGTTATACGTAACTTAAATAACAAGTAAGGCAAAATAGTTCATAATGAAAATTCATTACCAGAAACTTAAGGAACGTATGGATGCGTATATTATTGAACTGCAAAATATTTTTAGATTTTATATGTTAGCTATGTCATAATAACATTATTTTACTTAACACATGTTGATCATAACGATATCGATTGAAGAAAGAAATATGTGGAGTTTATTATCTGATTATTGAATGCTTAAAGATTGTACCTAAAGAATAGAAAGTCAAATTAACATGAATGCAGTGTTATAGAAAATTTGGAATTATTTCTTGAAACTTCTATAAATAGGCATATCGAATTGTATGTACCCGTGGGCACGAGCAGTCGTTGCCCTTCCGCAAAAACATTTTTAAATGTCCATTATTCCGCTACCTGTTGGATCACGCCACGTTATAAGCTAAATGCCACATGCAATACGAGTATATTACTGAAATAGCTTGGGCTGTTTCAGCTATTAGCGTATATACGTCCAGTAGCACGTTTAGTGCATCTATACAAATAAATAAAATTGAAGTGTCTGTTTGTGATTTCGAAATAACATTTTTTACATGCATTGAGCATATAAAAGTATACATGATACCTATAACGAAAATGCAATTTAAAAAGAAATTGTCTGTTTGTCTGTCTGTTTGGCTGAGCTAATCTTCTAAACGGCTAGACCAATTTTAACGGGACTCTCACTGGCAGATAGCTGAAGGTTTAAGGCGTAACTTGGCTACTTTTATTTTGGTAAAAAGTCGCGGGATGTTATTTATGTTTAGACACATATCTAAACATAAATTCCTTTTTACTTTTTTAATGCGGGTGAAACAGCGGGAATCCGCTAGATACGTACATAATGTACATATACGTGGATAAACGATTTGTTACTTTGAAAACATAATAACTGTTTTAAAAATTACACTTTTTAGCGTAGGCAGCTGAATATTCATAACCGATTGTAATTAATGTTATTTAACCACCTGATTGGTGTCAAATCTGTTGAGTAGCTTGTTCTTGATCCCTAATGAAGAGCCGCTCATTAATTACCTTTTGAGGCAAACGCCGTGTCATTCTCGGTTTAATTTAAATTTCGCCGTTCATTATTTCAGTTAACAGACAGAGATTCCATCACGGAGATTCAGCCTTATTTAATATTTTGAACGATTCTTCAAAGATATGAAGGTTTGAGGTCATCTAATTACTTTAAAAGATTTAGACTGGTTTATTAAAACCTGTTACTTGTATAAAAGGTACCTACTATAATATTAGAATATCAGGAAGTTGTAGGTTCAAGTTCTAGTGTGTAGTGCAATTAATCGTTTTATAACTTTTAACACGTGACATAAGCGTGATTTCTTATTAAGTTTTTGTTTTTTGTGTAACTGGCAGCCCATGTACTCTACATTGGTTCAATATATGCAGCATAAAATTGGTAATATGCAAATGCTGTTTGTCGATCAACAAGTGTTCGATTGAACGGTGTCATCAATGCCGTGAAACTCTGTCCGAAGCGAAATCGATACTGAGTTATCTTCTGGCCATAGTTTCTTTTAATTGAAAAGTCATAAATTAATCCATTTATACAAATACTAGTTTGTGCCCGCGGCTTCACTCGCAATAATGTGTACATGCGCACAAAGAGGCCGTAGGTATCGATGTAAGTACATGCAGGTTGTAGGTATAAAAGTTACTTTTCTATCCCTCGGGAGTAGCACGTTTTTTCGGGATGAAAGATACTCTATGTCCTTTTCTGGACCCCTCACTATGTGTGTGCAAAATTTAATAACGATCGGTTGAGCAGTTAAGGCATGAAGGCCAACATAATAATGACAAATAAACGGACATTCCCATTTATAATCATTAGTTAGGATAAGCCATCCCAGTGCGAGTCACATTTACAAATGATAGACAAAATTTAAAAAATATACATTTGGGGATACTGAAAAAAATTTCAAGTATCTAGGTTTAGGTACCTACATACCATATATACAAGTATACCTACGTACGTACGTATAACTCAATTGTAGGGCCGCTCTTTTAAAACCTCACATACGATGTTTTCTTTCATATAAGCGTCATTTTTTAAATTGCTTTATGTTGTACAATATTATGGCGCTGAAACAAAAGAGAGGCTTCCGAGAGAACAGGAAGGTTCGCGTATGGCTCATGTTATAGTAAATTCATGGACTGGGTGTTAAGATAGCGCCGCACGAAATTGAGATGCTATTAGTTTCTTAGCGTTTTATATCGGATCGACTCGCCTATCTCGTTGATTCGTATGGGTGGCGTTGAAGACCAGGTCAGCCAGTATACAAGGACAGTTATTGCAGGGCAGAAGTTATCACACCCGAAATGGAGAGCATGATGCCGATTTCATGTATCTTTAGAAGATTCCCACACTGAATTTTAAGTCCAAATCCAGTTATCAAGCAGTCAAGCAATTTTGGTCACTTATATATAAAATATACAGTAGGTCGTTACAATACACTAACTGAAAATGTAAGAATATTATATTGCTTTGGTAGAACTAAACACTTCAGCAACTTTAAAAGAGCTAATGTATTCGCCTACACTATTAAAAGGTAATCTTTGTACCCCTTTTCACAAGCGAATCTGAGAATGACTTGCAAGAATTTCCGATGCAAGGGTCGCTGAGATTATCAAAGGCTATTTCCGTGGGTAGAAAAGATTCAAGTTTTCTTTACTTGAATTGAATAATTTTGCAGAAAATGTAATAAAGTTTTTCACAGAAAAACGAAGATCTGTGTTTTTTTCGAAAGAGCTTTTAAACTCTTTTATAGTTTGAGCTAGAAACTTTATATAACTTACAACGGCTAAACCTTTTTTAGGTTTTGTTTTATAACTTAGGAAACGACTTTATATTAAAACGTAAGCTCAAACTAAAGTTACTTTAGGAAGAAAACATCATAATCAATTCTTTGTACCTTTTAAACTCTTCTCCACCGAAACTTCTAAGAAGTTTTTGTTAAACTTTTACTCGTTCTAATTCCAAACCTTAAAAATAGACCTTGTAACCCGCGAGCACGAGGCTGGGTCGCTTAGATACTGCATGATGATATATCATAGCGATTTTACCTCAGGTAAATAAAATAGGTAGATTACTCACCGCCTCGTGTTTGAGTGAAGCCAAAAAACTACGCTACTTTCATGTATTTATACGTACACACACAAAACTAGCGTAGTTTCTTGTACCTTTAGTTTATTTACGCTCACTTAATCACTTTTATAACCCGACCATTATAAAAATGGCTTCATTTTTTTGTTAGGGATGATACCTACTTGATTTATTTGAGAATTTTACTTGCAAAATCTAAACTTAAACTAGATGCAATGGGAAATTGTTGATTAAGGTATAATCAATTTTATTATTAAAGTAAATTTTATTATTAAAGTAAAATTATATACTGTAAATAAATTTTATAAAGTACCTACATATCATTTTAAGCGGTTCTATTACTTTTAAAACTTTGAAGAAATAGGAGAGATGTTACACATCACACCTTTCTCCAAGAGCAAACTGCTTGTCGCTTTACTATTATAGCGGTACACTGTTCTCTTTATCATTATTTTTTGCATTATTTATTATTAATACCTACTAATAAGTAAGCTATAAGTCCATATCTAGTTGAAGATGCAGATACACTGTTCTTATTTTAATCAATTTAATGTGAAACATACTTGTAACTTCCTTAAAACATTTTAATGAAACTAGATATTTAAAGACCGAATTAAAAAGGCTAGCTAAGCCCGCGGTTTCACTCACGTTTAAGTTCAATTCTGCCCTTCTTACGTGAAAGAATAATAAACATATAACATCCATTGTCATAAATTTTCACCATGATAATATAAGTAAGATTAGACAATATTATAAGATTTTGATCGTTAAGGACTTTCTAATATTAGCTTTATGAGGCCATATAAACCATAATATATGATGTCACGAAATTAAAACAGCGTTAGCTTGCTTTGGGTTTATGTTAACCAGAACATTATCACTGAAATCAACTAGGTTGAATCTAGATTCTGAGTAATAGTTTTTATCAAAAAACATTCACTATTTTGCATTCTTCCAGAGTAACTCAATATGTGTAAGTAAAAATCATACATGTTATAGTTACTCGAGTTACTGCAACATAATCCGTAACATTATGTAGCAATTATACAATTAAATGGCACCATAATTGGCATCTGTAATTAAGTAATTACTTTAATTTATGTCGCCATTCATCGAATTTCTGACGTAGTACCTACTATTAGTGTACCTATAATTAATTAATCTTAACAGACACGATGACCTTTTTCTCAAAATGTACATAATTATCGGATGGATCTTTGTGTACGCAATTTTATTTTCAATACTTGCAGCTTTTTTACGAGGAACAATAAAATTAATGTAAATCCAATAGATGTGTACAAGAAGTATTTTTCTTCCCGTTTCTGTGGTCATAATCAAGAGCCCTTTGTACCTACTGTTGTTTTAGAGCTTAATTTTCCCCCTAAGAACCTTTAAGTAGATCCAGTTGTTAAGAAAATAAGTCAGTAAATTCTTTTGTTTCCTCGCTATAAAATATCCGATTATAATAGAATTTGTTGGTTCTTTGTTTCTAGCGACAGAAGCGACGTCTGTTTTATACCACCCTAATGTATTTTTCATTTATTTAGAATAATTCGTAATTTCCGGTACCTGTAGCTTTAATAAAAGATTTGTCATTTCCCGGATGTTACAAAGGATACAATTAAATTAAATTGTCAGAACGATGATTTTTATTTTGATTGTTTTTGGTTTTCCAATTGTTCGCTTATATAAAAGTTTATCTTACTACTCCCTCTATACATAAATGTGACGGCTAGGTAATTGAATGTTTTACAGAAATTTTCTAGAAAATGTCAATATAACCTGAACAGAGACTTAAAGATTTTGTCGCGGTAAAAGTTCCGTGTGACATGATTTATGATTATAATATTGCGGCTTATTAGCGTCCATATATTTAATAATCTCAAACTTTAGCACAATATAAAAAGCCACTCGTTTTTACTAACGAGATATATTTATATATAACGTTAAAATATAGTTGGTATTAATGTAAATACCATATTGTTGGTAAATAATTCTGTCCCTGCTGCAAATTCAGTTTTTTGGGTTTTCTGTCTGCAACGTAAACCGTAGATATTGTGTTTAGGATTAAAATTTATTCAAATCCCTAACACCAGCCAAAGTATTTGTTAGAAAAATCCTACAGACCCAGTTATCAACTTTTCTGTTTAGTTTAAATGTATACCTTTCAATTTTATAACCATCCCTGCTCTATACTGCCATCGTTGTTGATGCTCAATATATTTACTGAATTTTAGCTCGAAGAAATGCAGGAAAATGTCAGAAAAACTGTTTAAATAAAGTTGTACTAAAAATAGATAAGAAAGCCAGTTAACACCTACCTAAAACATAGTAATAATCTTATACCTACAGTACTAATAAACTAACTAACTAATAAATTAAAATGTAACGGCTTAAAACCATTTGTCATGTGTCATTATTTTTTGTCCAAGATTTGCCAAGTTCTTATCGAGAAGCTTACGTCGTTTTGTCAAAGCGATCCTGGTATTTACCTATCGGATTCATTTCTACGTATCGTTGAGGACTCTTCAACCTTTTATTAGGGTGATACCAAATCTATATTGTCCGTAATACAAATAGAGGTGTGATCGAAGAAGTTATTCGGAAAGGAAAAGCCGGATCAGTAATAAATGTTGTTACATTACCTATTTCTATTATTGGAGTGTCTTACTCTTACCTAATTTTAATCACGTTTATATAATAAACAGCAAAAATATAATATGTGTTACTATTAGACTTAAAACTTAAATTTGAAAATGAAACCACTAGTAGCATATTTGTTTGTCTAGTTAAACTTTGAAGTAGAGTGACTACATTTATACGACGACATAGGAATCTTATTATATTTTACGCTGAAAATATTTAAGATTTCTTCCAAGTATTCAATATCTTTCCGTTTGTTTTCTTTAAATTCATATTCATCAAATAGCTTCCAATGCTAGTAAATATAATTATGATATAAATAAACGAGTTTCATCTCAATAAACAGGTATACACAAATACTGAAGAAAGCACATCGTGAAGCATCATACCCACGCGCTTCCATACTCCTTAAGCTCCAAGGTAAATCGAACATCTTATTATTATATTTTCATTTCAAATTGATAATTAATTTCATCATTGTTTAAAATTTTACACTGTTACACAGCTTTTTATGATAGCAATGACGGATACTGTAAATCTGGCAAAATCTTGTACGTTGTTCAATAATCTATACAAATAAATAAAATTGAAGTGTCTGTTTGTGATTTCTAAAAAAAAAAATTACTCAATGCATATGAAAGTATACACGATACCTATAACGAAAATGCAATTTAATTTTTTTTGTCCGTCTGTCTGTTTGGCTGAGCTGATCTTCTAAACGGCTGGATTGATTTCAACGGGACTTTCACTGGAAGATAGCTGAAAGTCTAAGGCGTAACATAGGCTACTATAATTTTTGAAAAATTCATTAACGCGCGCTCCACGCTCATGCGCGCATTTTCGCGGGAGAGCAGGTAAACATTTATGTTTAAATACGTATTCTTCTTTACTTTTTAAACGCGGGTGAATCTTCGGGGATCAGCTAGTTTGGAAATAAATGTTTAAAGCCTAATATTTAAGTTAGCCGACAATATTATTTCAACAGTCCGCCATGTCTTATTGCCGTCCTAATGAAGCCCCGTTACTCCCACCGACAAGTATATGAAATAGAAACAAGTTTCTTAATCTCGATTCAGCTAAACTCGGCAGGGAAGTCCTACACGACGTTTAATTTTATGTTTCCTCAAAAGAAAACCTCTAAACTTTGACTCGCTTTTCATATTGCAAACGAAAACCCACTTTACGATGAAATTACTGTATTTCTTTATCAATTTATTTTTCAAACCGGGTCAAGCTTCAATATTATGAGTAACGTACCTACTATGAATTGGTTTAACATCAACTAGTTAGTTGCAATGTTGTAGTAAGTCAATAATTTTAACTAATTCAGTACTCCCTTTTAACTAACCGATAAATCTTTGCGATTAAAGGAAATAATGGACGCTTCATCAACGTACATTAGAGTGAATGGTGAAATATAGGTATACTAGAGCATGGAGATCTATGACGCATGAATGTGTGCTGAAAGAAAATAAAAGAGAGACAGTTGAGTATTGTGTTGAGGGGATTCACAATACCAGCCCTTTTGTGGAAGAGGTTTTTAATGAAACAATGGTATGATTGTATTATTTCTTCGTTTACATCCATTGAGGTATACGTACTAAAGTACTAGAGAAGACAACGCAAAGTTGTTGTGCCTCACTCAATTGAGGACCTTGTTCTACAATTCACTCAATCGCTCACTAGCTCGCTGCGGCTATTGACCCCTAGGACTTTTGATGTTATTTAATCTAAAAAAATATAAAATATCCTTGAACGTGCTGAGACATTGTAGTAATAAATAAAAAAATCGATAATGTTCACAAAAATAACTTTTCATCCGTAATTTACTAGATTTTCCATTATTTGACAATTTTTACAAAAAATAATTATTATCAGCTGATTATCACGCGCCATTTTGTTTTCATAGTCTATAGGCGGATGACCTTATTGAGTATTGTAGCAAATCTAGCGCTGCAGTTTTAAAGGATATGTTAGACAGTATTAGTATTGTTTTAGCGCTGCAGTAGCTTTAAGGTATAATACTAAAACTGGAACATGATTTTTGTTTCAATTAGCTTCTCTAGTACTGTAGTCCATATACCTCAATGTTTAGATCGCTACACGATACTCGAGCGTGGGTAAACAAGTGCCTGGGCAGCAGTGGAATAAGTCAAGTAGGTAAGTGTTTCAATATGAGACTTTTCTTGGTAGCTGCTATCGTTAAGTCTATTGCACAAAGTTCTTAATGCTTCTTTAAAAGAAATTTTAAAGCAATGTTGCCGGTTTATTGTTACATGATACTTCTTTGGTAGTTCTATTAGATTGTGATTCTTTGTTATTAAATTCTCCGCTCTTGAGATTATTATTTTATTGTATGTTATTAGAATACGTATTAAATCCAATTTGTCTTTCCTTTACGTACTTGAGTTTTTTTGTTTTAATAATAACTAGTGGCGTATTTGTTTGTCTAGTAATACTTTGCAGTACATAGCTACATTTTTATACGATGACATAAGAATATTATCATATTTTACGCCCATAATATTTAGAATTCCTTTCAAGAAAATTATTATTGTACCTACCTACTTGCTATACCAGTTTGTACTTTTTAAATTCATATTCAATAAATAGCTATAATAATAATCCAATACTAGTGAATCGACGAGGTACATGTAACACAACACACACATATATACAATTAACAGGTTATTAGAATACGTATTAAATCCAATTTGTGTATTTCCTTTAAGTACTTGAGTTTTTTTGTTTTAATAATAACTAGTGGTCCCGTTGCGATGGTTTAAATTCGACCACAATCAAAATATATTTAATAAGCTAAAGTACATTAAAAAGAAATAATACATTTTATGATATAGTTAACTGATATGTGTCTTGTCAGTATTGTTGTGTATGCAATATGACAACATATCATCCAAGGAAGAATGTACGAAACAATGAATTTATGAAAGAGTAACCTTACTACTGTACGATGTGAGTCCAGTACCTAGTCGAAGTTGAACCAATATTATGGCTTTTTCATTATTTTTTATAAATAACACTAAAGCGTGTTATAACATACAATGAATGAGAAAAAAACCAATGATATTCAAAGATAAAAATGATCAGAAATTCATTATCTTTACATTTTTATGTAATAACGAAATAATAGTATATTATAACTCTATTATTAGTGTATATGAATAGATAGATAAGAATAGAATATTACATGTAAAGTTTTAACAATGTGTAAATAAATATTTTCTAAAAATATCTTAATAAACAATACAATGCTGGAAGTAACGATTCTATTGTAGAGAAACATTAATAACCGAACAATCTTTTGTTTACTGCAGTTTTGTCTGTACTACTTGGCCTATTTTTCAGACAGTTTCTTATTAACAACCGCAGAAATTGAATGTGAATACGATTACTACTACTATTTAAGGAATAATGGAAGGAATAATTCAATATGCATATTATTAACAGCACTAGTTAAATCATCTATATCAATATGTATATTAATTCGTGAAGCGAAAAAGTACCCATCCTCTTCTACAGCTCATATGAAGAAGCATGAGATTAGGTATACGTAAAAGTCTAAGAAGCGAAGATTTTTTAAAAAACTATTTACAATAACTGTTATAAATAACATTAAATTAAAGATAATTAAATATTCATTGTTTTTTTTTACAATGCTCAATATTAACAATACTAGATGTTTATTTAAAAAAACTCGTTATTTCTTTTAAATACAGCTTAACCAAATAAACCTCGTTTTGTATCTTAATCTCACACTCTTCGGTACGCGCCGTATTAAAAAAAAAGAATCTGCAGCTTTCGCTTCACATATTAATACATAATAATATAATAAAATTGTTCTCTATCTGATTTAAAATGGTCTGTGCGTCTTATGTGAGGAGGTTCAAACAAGGCAGAGGTATTCAACAAGTATGTCTACCTTTCCACACTTTTCACACCCGAATCGATGTATATCATTACTAGTTGATGCGCAGTATTAGACCTAAATGTGATAGTTTCGCGATAAAGAATTAAAATATGTAATGTAATTCTGCCTCTTTAGTTTTACGTGCTAATTGCTAGATTTTCAAAAAGGACTTTTTTCTTTTGATAGTAAATTTCAAAGACAATGTTCTATTTTTAGAGGCTAAGGTACGCCCTAAACTATAGATCATTGACCTAAATACAATTATACAAATTACTATAACATACCTGTAAAGCTATATAGCTGAAATGTATAACTAAAATAAACCTAAAGTGGTAAACGGTTCATTTTCAGTTATAAATTCTGCACTTCATGCATCATTTGTTTTAGTTAATTGTGCCGGTGGTGTCACGCAGACTTTATCTAGATCGCAACACATATCACATAGGTCAATAAGCACCCTTTACGCCCACTTCAGGTTAATTATTTAAAATGACGGAATTAATTTTAATATAAATTGAGTATAAAAAAGTGTAACTAGGAAATCGGTTGCTAGCCTAAATATGTTTTAATTTTTATATTTTACAATAATGTCCATTTTTTATCAATTAAAATTATGGTTTTGGGACTGATAGTTTTACTTACAATTATTTTTACCACCTCAAATAAACACTTAATCTATAAAAGTCACATCTCAGAAACATAATTTTTTTATAATTAATATAAAGAACAGAAAAATAATATAAACAGAAAAATAAATTTTATTATTTTCTTATATTTTATAGAGACTGAAAACTAAAAACCATTCTTAAAATGACAATTAATATATCTTTTTCGTATAAATCGAAAAAATTACTATGTAATATTTTTGAATTTTGAATAAATCATTTTTGTGTTTTATAGTATACCAATACCACTTACCTTTGAGTTTCGTGAGACACTCGGAGCACTGCACTGACAGTTGTATGCGCGTGGCGCGCGTATACTCGTTCAATGCGGAATGGCTCGAATGGACCCTCCTGGTCGTTTTTATACGGAGCCAAGCGACTAGCGGTTGGTGCTACGAAGCTACGCCGCGCCCAGCGTAGGCGTGCGTAGGCCGTAGCCTACGGGCTACGAAACGCTACGTATACGTGGTCCATCCATGCAGTTTGTAATTTTGTACATTAAAATTGCAAATATTGTACCAAAATATTAAAATAATATTACTAAATTTAGTTACAATTTAAGGCATCCAAATAACTATTCACTTTTTTTTATTATTATTCCTATTATGAAGAAATAATCCTATTCCTGTTATTCTTTCCCATTTCGCTAATAATAAAATAAAGATGTCCTTTTTTACCAAGCGTTCATCCCAAGCGTAAGAGAAAGAAAATATAATCATTTTGTCTTTAAATGAGTATTGTGGCAAGCCTTATCAAATATAATGTATTTTTCCGTATAATAAAAAACCTTTTGAGCTTTGAGTGGAAGAGTTACAGATAATTCTAATCCTTTAATTAAATTTCGTTTCCTCAATAAAATTTCGACTCTTACTAACAATGAGGCTGTCAGTCTTTTGTAATAAAAAAACCCTTTTCCTGGTATACGCGATTTAGTGTAATTTATTACGTTTACGGTTAAATATGAACCATGGACTATAAGTATAAATCAAATATTCACTAAATCAAAAACGGCAGTGCTTATTTTTCCGTGCCTGAGATTGGTCGTAGCATTGCTATCCCTGACGACTGTGTTCAAACGCCTTGAATAACCTTCCTTACTACACAGTTGAAGCCCAAACATCGTAATACTTAACACTGCTGTTGTTTGGCAGAAATTTTTGTAGTAGGGGTGTCCGAATTCGAACTATGAAGGGCTTTATCATCTTTAAAAAAAAGCTAAAGGAGTGAAAATTTTTGGAAGCCGTTTTCTAAATTTTGTCAATTCTATAGTTTTAGGCTTGAAGTACAAAATATACATTTTTACACACGCACTACAATAATAATATTTCCGCAAATCAACAAATAAAAACATTCAACGATAATAGAATTCCAAAAATCAATAAGTTTAGTTTGCGGGGGTGAATGTGGGTGTAGCTTCGTTGGGAAATTCTAAAAACAGATGAATACTAAACACTTGCAATTATCTACATAATTCATTTTTCCTGTAATAAAATTTATTAACAGATATTCCTAGAGTTCCAATACAAATTAATTTTTTATTATTTTTTTTTTTTATAACATTTGAGTAGCAAACGAGCTTGCAGTCCACCTGATGGTAAGTGGCCACTGCCGCCCATGG